>CAKAOI010027074.1:0-36667 GCA_916701655.1 Sebastiscus albofasciatus
TACATGTTAATACATCAATGATGATGATCCAATAATATAATAATAATATGACACTGACAGAAGCCCTTTTTGCATGATGAGTACTTTTATTCTTGATACTTGAAGTACATTTTAGATAGATAGATAGATAGATAGATAGATAGATAGATAGATAGATAGATAGATAGATAGATAGATAGATAGATAGATAGATAGATAGATAGTAACTGTATTAATCCCGAGGGAAATTCATTTTATTGCTGAATGCAGGACTTTAACTTGTAATGAAGTATTTTTTACAATGAGGTTTATTTACTATCAACTAAATAATCTGAATACTCCCAGCACTGTTGCATGTTTTTTTTTGTATCATGCATCAGAAGTATTTTTTAAACTCATCCCCTACCTGCTCGCCCCTCCTGCTGCACCCTGGTAGTCATTACAGCCTGGCAGCAGCAGCAGCTGCAGTAGCAGCCTGTGACCTCCAGGAGGCAGCCGACGTTGACTCTCAGAGTCTGCAGTCAAAAGATAAAGATGGCGGTGCGGAAGAAAGACGGCGGCCCGAATGTAAAATATTTCGAAGCGTCTGATACCGTTTCTCAGTTTGATAATGTCCGCGTGTGGCTGGGAAAGAATTACAAAAAGGTACTGAACCGCATGTTTTGTATCCACATATGTACACACACTGAGCTTAGCAGTGAAATGTGGTTGACTTACCTATTGGGCAGAGGCTGTGACAAAGAGAAGGAGGGAGGGTGCTGCTGTAGTCCAGCTGTTTGATTCTCTCTAGCCGGGATACAAAAGGATGCTGAGACAACAACCAGCTGCAACACATGCAGACGAGAAAGGAGGCTGCATGTGTACGTTATTGTAGCTGAAGTGATGTCTAAAGCAGCACATAATCAGTCAGGAGAGGGTGATGTTTTTTGCAGAAAAAGGGGGGTGACTTTAGCCGGCCTAGCTGGTTGGCTAATGCAGCTCAGATCCAGATGTTGGCTCTGTGGCGCGCGGCGCTGACTGAAGCCCATCTGGAGTAACACTGAGCTGGTGTGCTGCTGTTTTACACACACTGATTTAACCAAATGACTGCACTATTTCTTTTAAAAACACGACAATAATAATAATTAACTCTATTTACCATTGTATCCCCATATCAGATATTGCAAAGCATTAAGTTACCAAGAATAATGAAGAAGAGATAGCAATGCTCCCTCCATAATGGACCATATGAGCACACTGTAGTGTACTTTTATGTGTCCTCTCTGTGGCTGGGAAGCTCCATTAATAACTGCACTATTTCTTTAAAAACACGACAATAATAATAATAAACTATATTTACCATTGTATCCCTAAATCAGATATTACAAAGCATATAAGTTACCAGGAATAAGAAGATATAGCACCACACTTAGCACCATATGAGCACACTGTAGTGCACTTTTATGTGTCCTCTCTGTGGCTGGGAAGCTCCATTAAGTTATATTACAATTATAAAAGGAAATACTTTGTACAAGGCATATTAAGAACATACACATATCAGGAAGTATGAATGTACATATATATGATATTCCTTTAAAAACACGACAATAATAATAATGAACTATATTTACCATTGTATCCCCATATCAGATATTACAAAGCATATAAGTTAACCAAAAATAATAAAGAAGATATAGCAATGCTCCCCTCCATAATGGATTCAAGATTCCAGATGTTTATTGTCACGCCGGTTATACAGGTACAATTGCTGGGAAGCTCCATTAAAAATAATAAGTTATATTACAATTATAAAAGGAAATACTTTGTACAAGGGCATATTAAGAACATATACATTAAGGACATAGATAGATAGATAGATAGATAGATAGATAGATAGATAGGATAGATAGATAGTAACTTTATTAATCCCGAGGGAAATTCAAGTTTCCAGCATCACAGCTCCATAGTACAAAACATGTTAGTAAAAAGGCAGTAAAAAAGTTAGTAGTGCAAAACTACAAAGTACAAAAATATATACCAGATATAAAAATACAAGGAGATGAAGAAAACTGTTAAAACTGAATATAGTGCAGGGTAACAGCTGTGATACAGGACTATTAAAAATTAGTATAGTGCATTATTATCTGTCCTGCAGACCGTCCTCCTTTGTCCCCCTGCCCCCCTCCCCAGAGAGGTGTTTGATGACATATACAGTATATACAGTATAAGATATATGATTGAGAAGGTGTCGTATGAATGATCTATTTAAAAGTCTGATGATCTGGGGGAAAAAACTGTTCCTCAGCCTGCTGGTGAGAGTCCTGGGGGTCCTGTAACTTCTACCAGAGGGCAGGAGGGACAACAGGCTGTTGTGGGGGTGTGTGTAGTCCTTAATGACCCTCAGGGACTTCCTGAGGCACGGCTCGGTGTACAGCTCCTGCAGGCTGGGCAGCTCGCACCCGGTGATGTGTTGGGCTGAGCGCACCACCCTTCCCAGCGCCTTACGGTCCACGTTGGTGCAGATGCCGCACCAGTTGGTGAAGCAGCCTGTCAGGAGGCTCTCTATGGTGCCTCGGTAGAAGTCCCTGAGGATTTGTGGTTACAGTCTAAAAGTCCTAAAGCGTCTCAGAGCGTACAGTCTCTGCTGGGCCTTCCTGACTACAGCGGTGGTGTGGGTGGCCCATGTTAGGTTCTTATGGATGTGGACACCCAGGTATTTAAAGGTGTCCACTCTCTCCACCGTTGAGCACCCATGAGCACACTGTAGTGTACTTTCATGTGTCCTCTCTGTGTGCTGACTTGTCTCTGTGTGTTGATGTCCTCTCCAGTACATCCAGGCTGAGCCCCCTACCAACAAGTCTCTGTCCAGCCTGGTGGTCCAGCTGCTCCAGTTCCAGGAGGAGGTGTTCGGTCGACATGTCAGCAACCCTCCGCTCACCAAGCTGCCGGTATGTCTGTCTCCTTTTATCTCTGCCATTCACACACACATACACATAACTTTACCCCCACTGAGACGTTTTATGTTTTTTGTGTCTGCAGATGAAATGTTTTCTGGACTTCAAGTCAGGAGGGGCTCTCTGCCACATCCTGGCTGCTGCCTACAAGTTCAAGAGTGACCAAGGATGGTAAGGCTTCTTTCTAGCTGGTATTAATGTTTACTAAACAGAAATGAAATTGTGTTATCTAAGTGCTCTGAGTACTCTTGTATTTTGGCTATGTAGCCGCTTCATGTGTAACTCCAGTCTAATTTCTTGGTAGGCGCAGGTTTGACTTCCAGAATCCGTCGAGGATGGACCGAAATGTGGAGATGTTCATGACGATTGAGAAGTCCTTAGTGCAGGTGAGTTTGCCTCAGAGCTTCTCTCCATGTATGATTGCAACACACATTACCTGGACTGCCAAAATACAATTGTGCATGTTTTCAGTTCCAATTTTTTGAGGTGTAATAGCAGTGTTTATTTTGTTATTTTTATATAAAAGAAAGCGTCTTTCACACATTTTTACAACATTCCCACAATTTGCCATAATTACAACTTTGAGCTCCAGCAGGAGTCAGTTGACACATTTTCATTGTTTGTTTTCTGCTGCAGGCACGAGAGTTAAATGGTCGTAAAGAAAATACTCTCTTTGAGAGGTTGCGTGTCTCACGATTGCATCATATTTGTGGAGTGTCTGAGAATCAGGCTGCCTGAAGGCACCCAGTCATGTGACTTGACCAGTAATCCTACTTAATCAGCCCTGCAGTTACACTACAAGATCATTCAGCTCCTCTAATCTGAAAAGCTCAGCAACAGAGATAGAGTTTTAATTGAGATTATATAGATATTTATATATATATATATATATACATATATATATATTCCTGCCTATTTGAAGTTACAAGTTTCGCTCATGCACACACCTGCTGCATTTCTTTATTTCAGAACAACTGCCTGAGTAGACCGGTCATCTACCTGAGCTCTGACATAGAGCCAAAACTGCTCGGGAAACTGAAAGACATCATCAAAAGACATCAGGTGTGTTTTTTTGTTTTGTTAAAAGTCTCAGTATTACAGACAGAGACTTGCTCCACACTTGGCTGCATGTGAGGCCGTTAGTCAGAATAAAAAAAGTATTTTAATGTTGTAAACTTAACTCATGGTTTCCTTGTGACTCTTTATCTGTTGCAGGGCTCAGTAACTGAGGACAAGGCCTCCAGCTCCCATGTTGTTGTTCCTATTCCCACCAGCCTGGAGGAAGGTGAGGCTTCAGATGTTGTATTTAAGCACAGTTTGTTGTTTTTAATGTGAATTCTGCTGAAATGACTCGCTTTGTGCTGATATTTTTTTCTCTTTTTTGGTCCAGAGGAGTGGGTGCGTCCCGTGATGAAGAGAGATAAGCAAGTGCTGCTCCACTGGGGATATTTTCCTGACAGGTTGGTGCTGAGTTTACAGAGATATGAACCATTCAACCTTTTACACTTAACTGAAAACTGTTGCCTCATCTTATTATGGAAGTATTTTAAATCTACGTGCTTAAGTTACACCTTTGTCTGCCTGAGATGTTTTACAAGCCCAAACTTGTTATCTTTCCCCTGCCTTAACCTTTGACCTCGCTCCTCTCACCATTTAGTTATGATACGTGGATCCCAGCCAGTGAGATTGAGGCTTCTGTGGAGGATCCTCCCGGACTAGAAAAGCCCAGGAAGGTATTTAAATTCTTGTCATGCTTTGTTATTAAAGTATAGAACTTTTTTTGTATTTTGTTCATTCTTGTCATCCATTACCAATTTATAAAATCTGTCTTTTATTCTCCCTTAATTTTAACTTTTTTTTGACAAATCCTTTTTTAATATCTGCTTACATATCCCATATTTTTTTCAAATTGTTTTATTAATTTTTCAAATAGTATAAAACAACTATAACAGAGTGCAGTACACTATACATTATATAAGATAAGATAAGATAAGATAAGATTTTCCTTTATTAGGCATTAAAAAACAAAAATGTGATACAACACAGTGCAAAAAGCAAAGCAAAAGTAGACAGGCATATAAAATATGACCAATTTAGATAGTATTCATTTACAGTAGTAGTAGTAATAGTAATAGTAGTAATTACATAGTATATATTATACACAGACAGACAAGCAACATAACAGAGTAACAACAAAAAGAACAACAACGAGAGAAAGAGAAAAAAATCCGTCCAGACAAGAACAAAAAGCACCCCATTTCGTTCACATGAAGATCACAAAGTTCAGGACTGTCCACCGCTATTGGTCGTGTCTCCTTTGGCTAGGGCTGTGTATTGACAAAAAGCTGGCGATATGATACATATCATGATACAGGGGTGACGATTCAATATATTGCGATACATTGGGATACTGTTAGCAAGGTGATATATTGCGATTTTTTTTAAATCTAATTTTAGGAAAACTGTCACAGTATAAAGAACACACCATCCGCATAAAAAGTTTACTTTTTTATTCAGTCAGAACAGTTGGATCTGCATTTATCACAGTCCCTGTAAAATCCAACATCATAGCACTTTGAGAGGACACAAACACTGAGAGCATCTCTTTACAAATCAAAGAGTAGTATTAACTGAGTTCACCTTTACATGTAAACTATTAATTAAAATAACATATTAAAATATCGATACAGTCTTTTTGAGAATCAATACAGTATCACAAAGCGTAATATCGCGATATTCGATATTTTCGATATTTTCTTACACCCCTACCTTTGACCTAGCCTTCGTCCAAGTGACTGTGTCCAGCACCGGTACTCCGTCCTGAAGATATCCAGGTCAGGAAAGACGACCAGAGTTTAACACTCTGCAGGGAGATAGTCCATGAGTGGCTTACAATACCCCCTAAGTTTAAATAAACATATTTCACACTGTTCATCTACATTACATAGACAGTATATAAAGTATATACAGTATGTGCTGTATCTGCTTATTCCTGCTCTTTATTGAGCCTAAATCACACTTATGTGCTTCAGCCTTTTCTTTAATATATAAACCTGTCAGGGGACTGTAGTGTGTGCACAGAGCTGATAGCTCCCTAGTCTGGCAACAGTACTCTTCTCATGTTTTTCTCTCTGTGCAAAACATCCATGAATGAAGTGCTCTGGCAAATTGGCACTTTGAGCAACAGATCTTAACTCTGGCACTTGGCTGAACCGTAAATTCAAAGCAGCGTCAGAAGCTCTTGTTGTGTATTCAGAGCATCACTCACTCAAAGAGTTCAGGTGCTCACAAGGACATGATAGTAAGAGCAGTGAAGCACTCAAATGTTTGGAGCTGTAGTCACGCAAAAATCAGCACACTGGCTTAGTTTGCTATCAAGAATCCTGTCACTCGGTTTACTCACAGTGGAAAGTTCTCCCTCAGACCACAACTTGAAAGTGACATAATTAATATTAGCTGCATTTGTCTCCTTTAGTGTGCTCGCATGCTGTATTTAGGTGTCTGTAGAGTTGTTTTTATGCAAACATAAATCATTAAAAACATCCATTGAACACTAACAAATTTATTGTCTTTTGAATCCAGCCATTATTGCCCAAATACAATAGTCTACAAAACCAACATATGATCCAGAAAACACCCCCACTACTGATCTCAGCAACATTGTTTCTGCTATGGGTCCACTTAAAGAATTAGTGTTTTTATTTAATTTCTAGACTAGGTATCTGAATCCATGTACACAAGGTTAAATTGTGCCATGTTGACATTTACTGTTGGAGATTTCTAGAAGATGTAGCTGAAAAAGTGAGCGGAGTGTGCAACACTACCTGTTTAAACTGTGAAATAAGTTGGTGACCTTCGCTCAGGCAGCTGTCAGTTTTGGTCACACATTGTATGTTCTCTATTCGCAGGTCCATGCCAAGTGGATTTTAGACCTGGACCAGTATAACGAGTGGATGAACGAGGAGGACTATGAAGTGGGCGAGGGCTGCCCTAAGAGGAAGAGGATCTCAGCCAAGACCCTGACAGACGAGGTGACCACGCCGGACGAGCGGAGGGACAAGAAGCCTGGCAGTGCCAAGAAGAGGAAGAGGTCACCGTCGCCCTCCCCGACCCCTCCGCCTCAGGAGAGCAAGAAGAAGAATACCAAAAAAGGGTCGGTGACATGACGTGTCTTGATGCAATGATGTCACTCTCATGAGCTGTTAAAGAATGATGTGTTGCAGAACCAGTTGTATCAGAGACATTATGCAGTATAGTAAAACTATGTCCTGTGTATGTGCGTGTGCGTGTGGACAGGCCAACGACCCCGTACACCAAGTCTAAGCGGGGCCAAAGGGAGGAGGAGCAGGAGGATCTTAGTAAAGACTTGGATGAAGCCTCACCTGTTCCAGCATCTGAGGAGGGAAACCCACCTAAGACAAGTACACATATGTTCAGAATATACATAAAAATAACCATATATGAACTTTAAAATGAACTTCAATTGTCCCCTTAAAGACTTTAAAGTAGTTGTTGTCTGTTACTGGCTGATAGTATACGTTCTTTGTGCAGATAACACCAAGAAGGACTCTGATTCTACTCCAGTAAAGGGAGGAACAGATATGGGTGAGCAGAACATTTTGTATGTGTCTCCTCCATCATGGCCACCTGTAGCTACTTTTACAAGAAAAATCCCCCTTTATGTGCAGTGCTAATGCACGTAAATCAGTGGAAAAGCAAGAGTGATCCACTGTGATTTGTTTATGATTAAGGCTGTCAAAGTTAATGCGATAATAACGTGTTTGCACAAATCTGGTTTAACGCCACTAATTTCTTTAACGCATTAACCCAATCTTCTGGAGGTTGTCCCAGAATCTGTTTTAAAGCTAAGTGAAGATATTGGAACTAGAAAAACTTAAAGAATCCATTGGTACCAACCATGTCATACTAGCTCACCGGGAAGGAGGCTAAATAACGCTCCAAACTTGCACTAAATTTTGTTGAGGGGTTCCTTGACCTCTGACCTCAAGATATCTGAATGAATCATAGTCAAGTCAGCGCACTGACACACTGACAGCTGTTGTTGCCTGTTGGGCTACAGTTTGCCATGTTATGATTTGAGCATATATTTTATGCTAAATGCAGTACCTGTGAGGGTTTATGGACAATATCTGTCATTGTTTTGTGTTGTTAATTGATTTCCAGTAATAAATATATACATACATTTGCATAAAGCAGCATATTTGCCCACTCCCATGTTGATAAGAGTATTAAATATTTGACAAATCTCCCTTTAAGGTACATTTTGAACAGA
Organism: Sebastiscus albofasciatus; assembly: GCA_916701655.1. Taxonomy (NCBI): domain Eukaryota; kingdom Metazoa; phylum Chordata; class Actinopteri; order Perciformes; family Sebastidae; genus Sebastiscus; species Sebastiscus albofasciatus. The sequence goes on from CAKAOI010027074.1 coordinate 8,206, forward strand.
TAAAAAATGTATGATTATTTTGCGATTAATCACGATTAACTATTTTAATCGACTGACAGCCCTAATTATAATATTATCAGGTTATAAAACATAAATGTATTACTTTATCGTGGATTGGGGTTTTTCACATGACTGTTGTTTCTCCCGACATGGAGGAACAGTATGCATTTCAAACTGTGAATAAGTCCTCTTTTCATTTTGAGTTCATTTTGTATTCAGTGAATGTTATGCTGCTCTACTCGTCCATTTTATATTAACTTACGAGTCTTTTGTGATTTGAACAGACGAGCAAGAGGATGAGTCCATGGAAACAACAGGCAAAGTAAGGTAGTTTGTAAAAGTGCAAGAAAATGTGTGGACGGTGAGGAGAGTAAACTCAAATGTCATCATGAGCGTGTGTGTGTTTAAACAGGAGGAGGAGGAAGGCTCTCCGAGCGTCAAGGGGGAACCAGTGAAAGGCTCAGACCTTCACGAGGACAACGTGACTGAGCAAACTCATCACATTATTATACCGAGCTACGCTGCCTGGTTTGACTACAACAGGTAAGAAAAATAAAAAATGTAAATGTATTAAGTAATCTGATTTCAGAGATGTCTGTGATGTGATGGAGTAAGAAAAACTGCGACACTGTCGGCACTAGAGAGCACGACATGAGGCGTAACTCAAAAAGTTAAAAGTGAGTCATTGATGCATATTTCAGCTGTGAGTCCTCATAATGTCTTAACTGTTTCCCTGCAGTGTTCATGCCATTGAGCGCAGAGCTCTGCCAGAGTTTTTCAATGGGAAGAACAAATCTAAAACACCGGAGATGTAAGTATTTGATCCGTACACAACACAATATTAGATGTTTTTGTTACAGGTTACATCTGGAATGATTATCTGACTAGGGACGTCACAACACCAGAAATGTAGTAGTCGATAACAATACCAGTGAAATTCCTCGATTCTTGATACCAATTCGATACCACGATTCCCTCTCTATTATCTATTTTAAATTGCTGTGAAAACATCTTCAAACATCTGGATCTATTCAAGTTTTGCGCCAAGAACTCCATTTTATAAGATTACATTTGAACACATCATGATAACATTAGAATTCACCTTCACTGAATAGAGCCTGAAAGCATCATAATGTAAATCAGTGACACCCCCCAGTTAACGTTAGCTGTTAGCTCCGTGCAGGACTGTGTTGCTTACCGGCTGCTAACAGCTAATGTAACTAGCTCTTCGTCCTGCCAATTTCAACACCGATTTGTTGTTCATAATGTAGCGTTGTCAGGGAAAAAATATGGTATCTAGGGTGAGTTTACTGCATCCCAAACACATTTACTATCGTGCCCGGGACGATGGGACACCATTAGTCTTGAGCCCAGACTCTTTAATTAAAAAGCAGTCACATATGGTACAAGAGTAATATCTCCGTTTTCTATGCGCCTCCTTCTTTCAGTTACCTGGCGTACAGGAACTTCATGATTGACACCTACCGCCTGAACCCTCAGGAGTACCTGACGTCCACCGCCTGTCGCAGGAACCTGGCAGGAGACGTGTGTGCCATCATGAGGTAGGTGGAGGCTGAATGTGAATCTTTGTACTCAATCCAGAGCTTTAACTGTCTGTATCTACACAGTCACTTGTTTGCTTCTTCAAACTGCAGAGTCCACGCCTTCCTGGAGCAGTGGGGCCTGATCAACTACCAAGTGGACTCTGAGAGCCGACCCACACCCATGGGCCCCCCACCCACATCTCACTTCCACGTCCTGGCAGACACTCCGTCCAGTCTGGTGCCCCTGCAGCCCAAGACGTCTCAGGTCCATATACGTTCTCACACACACACAAATAGACACATGCACACATGTTCTGGGTTATTTGACATGCGTCCCCCTGTCGTTGTGTACCTGTAGACCCCTGCTACCCAGCAGATGATGTCCTTCCCAGATAAAGTGAAGGAGAAACCAGCAGATCTGCAAAACTTTGGGCTGCGGACTGACATGTACAGCAAGAAGACCGTCTCTGCAAAGGTACAAGTTTAAGAAGATTCATGACAGCGTGAATCTTTTTTTTGTGATTTTCAATGACCGACGATATTAACGAAACGGTGGTGATATTTGTGCACAGAGCAAGAGTACAGCGAGCTCTATGAGGGAGTGGACAGAACAAGAAACACTACTACTACTCGAGGTACAAATTATCCTTAAAATGAATTGTGTGATGATGCAGATAATTCCTCTCGTAAACGTGAGAATAAGACAGTAGAAACAAGGAGCTAAATGTAGTCCTCGCTTGTCTCAGGGGTTGGAGATGTACAAGGATGACTGGAACAAGGTTTCAGAACACGTAGGGAGCCGTACGCAGGATGAGTGCATCCTGCATTTCCTGCGGCTGCCAATTGAAGACCCTTACTTGGAGGACAACTCCTCGTCACTGGGACCACTGGCCTACCAGCCGGTACCTTTCAGCCAGGCAGGAAACCCTGTCATGAGCACAGTGGCCTTCCTCGCCTCTGTCGTTGACCCACGTGTGGCCTCAGCTGCAGCCAAATCTGCTCTGGGTGAGAAGATTATTTTAAAGTGAATTTATTGAATGTTGAGATTTTAAATTTGAATTTAAATCTTCTTGGTCATTATCGATTACTCATTAGTCATCCCCAAATCTAAATTTTGCTTTTCACCAATAACCTTGACATGTCTATATCCCTCTCAGAGGAGTTTTCTCGTATGAAGGAGGAGGTTCCTGCAGCGCTTGTTGAGGCTCATGTGCGGCGGGTGGAGGAGGCAGCGAGGGTCAGTGGCCGACAGGACCCGCTGTATGGCCTTGAGGGTAGTGGCATTGCAGGCACTGGCCTGGAGGAGGGAGAAAGACCTGGTAGGATGGACACACACATGTACAGCATGCAAAATTACAATAAAGAAAAAAACCTTCGCACTTTGAACTGAAAAATAAAAAGTGACTCGTCTTATCTCTAGATGAAAGCAGTGATGAAAGTAAGAGTGACAGCCAACCAGGTGAAGAGAAGAGGGAGGCCAAGGTATGATGCGTGTTCGTTACAATTTAATGTTTCGGATTTGTGAGTTCTGCTGCTGAACTGCTGCGAAACTCATCGTGCCATGTTTGCTTTTCACACACAGGACAGCAAAGATGGAGCGACTGAGGAAGAGGAGAAGCAGGCGGAGAATGGGAAGAAGGAAGAAGAAAGAGGAAGAGAACAAGAAGGAGAGAGGGAGGCGGACAAAACGGAGTCAGAGATGGGTACGAAAATGCATCTCAGTCAGATACAGGAAGTACAGTGTTCTTGTTTCAAAGGTGAAAGAAAATTAATCTTTTTTCCTCGTAGGCGATGGGGAGAAGGAGAAGGATGGAAAAGAGGGCACAGAGGAAGGACAAAGAGAAGCAGAGAGTGAAGGAGAGAGGAAGGCTAAGGTGGAGCGTGACGTGGGAGAGGGGAACCTGGCCACTGCTGCTGCATCTGCGCTCGCTGCTGCTGCAGTCAAAGCCAAGGTGGAGTTAATCATCACCTCTACTTGCTGTTTCCTTCATCACCCTGAGAGGGATAACGTTATCGGGCTGGCTTTAGGTTCACTTTTTTATGACATGCTATACTATGACTTTTTAATGACATTTTCATGACAAACTATACAGACTTTTTATGACATACTATACTATACATTTTTATGACTTTTTTTGTGACATACTTTACTGTGACTTTTATATTTTCATGACATATTATACTATAACCTTTTTCTGTCATTTTTTCCCAAATGTTATACTTTGACTTTTATTTATAAAATTATTTTATAATGTACTATAACTTGACTTTTTTGTAATGAAATTCCATGACATAAGATATAATGGCTTTCTTGACATGTTTTTTTATGACATACTATACTATGACTTTTTTTAATAATTTTTTCGACATACAATATTATGACTTTTTTCACTTTTTTTGACAAACAATACTATGGCTTTTCTTATAATTTTTTTCGTCATACTATGACTTTTTTTCCACTTTTTTCAACATATTATAATATGACATTTTTTGATATACTATACTTTGACTTTTCATGACTTTTTTTACTTACCACCACCTGAATGAAGAAGTGAAATACACAAAGAAGCATTGCTCAAGTTTATCATGTGAAATAGCTCAGCTGGTAAGTATCTGGTTAAAATGCTGAAGGTTGTGTGATCAATCCTTATGTGGCACAGACAGTTTGACGTTTTTATCACTCTTTTCAACATACTATACCATGAGTTTTTTCACTTTTTCCAACATACTATAGTATGACTTTTTTTTAATAATTTTTTGTGAAATAATATACTATAATATTTTCGACATACTATAATATGACTTTTTTCATCACTTTTTATGACATACTATAGTATGACCTTTTTATAATTTTTTGCAAAATTTTATACTATGATTTTTTTTTCGACATAAAAAAAAAGTCATGGTTTGTTGAAAAAAGTCGTAAAAAAGTCATAATATAGTATGTCGAAAGAATTCATAAAAACTCAAAGCACCCATGTTTAAAAAAGTAAAAGTGAAGTAAAAGTAATTTTTATGACAAAAAATGTCATAAAATGTCATCGTATACTATGACGAACAAAGTCATATATTATGACTTTTTCTCATAAAATGTATCGACATACTGACTGACTCTTTTCAACATACTGTATGTACACCATGTTGTTGGAGGCATGCAACTATAAGGCGGTAATTCTTCTTATTTTCACATTTTCTCTAATATAATTTTCTCCTCCACTTCGTAGCACCTGGCTGCAGTGGAAGAGAGGAAGATCAAATCTCTTGTGGCTCTGCTGGTGGAGACCCAAATGAAGAAGCTGGAGATTAAACTGCGACACTTTGAAGAACTGGAAACCATCATGGACAGAGAAAGGGAGGCTGTGAGTGAGGGATTCTGGGATATGTAGTATCTTAACAGAGTTATCAACCTTAATTACAGTACAAAAACTTTAACTCTTTACTTTTTGTGTGTGTAGTTGGAGTACCAGCGTCAGCAGCTGCTGGCTGACCGTCAGTCCTTTCACATGGAGCAGCTGAAATACGCTGAGATGAGGGCCCGCCAGCAGCACTTCCAGCAGATTCAGCACCAGCAGCACAGCCAGGCCACGGGCCCTCATGCCAACCAGGCTGCCCCGGCCCCTGCTCCACCAGCCCAGGGCCAGCCCGCAAGTCAGCAAGCTCCCAGCACACCAGTGCCACAGCCGGCCCCCAGCCCTGCGCCTCCAGCTGCAGCTTCTGCCCCGACCCCGGAGTCCCAACCACCTCAGGGTGCTCACACCTCGCCCCCCCGCCCCCCAGGCGCAACCTCAGCTTCCCACTCAAGCTCCAGCACCAGCACTACTCCTGTACTCCATGGTGAGTTTAAAGTTAAAGCACCATTTCGACCAGAACGTTTTTTAATACATGTAATACATTCATTATTTCAGTATATTCGTTTGCTATTTCTTCGCTATTTTTCAGCTCTCCGATCGGAATAGCCATTGTCAAATATTTAAATGATTATAATTTGCATGGGTACCAATTAGTCCCATGCTAGACACATACACTATCAGCTTTATTTGAAATATTTTCCCTTGAGCTCTCAAAACAAAGAGAACATTTGATAAAAATGTGTCAAAAAGTTTTTTTTTTTATGACATACTATACTTACTGACATACTTTTGACTTTTTCATGACTTTTTTATGACATTTTTATGAATTACTATGCTATGACTTTTTTAAAAAAAACATTTTTATGACATACTTTACTATTCATTTGTACGACTCTTTATGACATACTATAATTTGACTTTTTATGACAATGTTAAATGACGATGTTATACTTTGACTTTTAATTATAACGTACTAATACGTAATAATGTACTATACTGTGACTTTTTTTTATGAAATTCCATGACATAAGATACAATGGCTTTTTGATATTGTTTTTATGACATACTATATTATGACTTTTTTGACATTTTTTATGACATGCTATACGATGACTAAAAAGTTGTACTTCTCAACATTGTTCTGCTCTTCCCCCGTTTCACCCCTCACAGAGCCCACCGCCCCTCTCCCCGGGGAAACACTCCACCCCTCAGCTCCGGTCCCACCTCCACAGTGAGAGAAAAATACATTGCCTGAGAATCCGAATGACTCTGACCACTTTGAATCCTGCCGGTATCACCTAAAATGAAGAAGTCATAAACCGAAGGAAGAGAACACAACTTTCATGCTCAGCTCTTTTGTTTTTTTTTTTTTTTTTTAGGACAATTGATGCGAGAAAGAAAAAATATGATTACATCTTAATCAAACCAGCTCTACTTTGACTCTCTGTTGAAAAAGAAGTCCCTTTTAAATTCAATCTGCCTATGAAGAAAATGTACTTTCAAACAGAAGCTGTTCATCCTGTGCGGTCGGTTGGACAGCAACATCTCACGTCATAATTTTAAGCTTAGGGTCTCTCATGCTGCCACTCAAGGAGAAGAAGAGAAAAGACTCATCTTGTTTTTTCAGTGTTTTGGACATTGTTGTCACAGCTTGTGAAGTCTCGTGCTTCACTATCTCTCCAGAGCCCCCCATCCCCTCCTGTACTGTAGGTACTAATTAAATATATGTAAGACAAAAATGCACTTTTAACATGTTTCCCAAGGTCTCAATGAAAGACTTGAAGCATCCATGAAATTGAACATTAGCACTTATATCATCGTTTTATTGTCTTAAATACTCTTTCATGCTGAAGGTTTTGGAAACTTGATTGGGAATGTTACTTTTTCCTCTCTATTTTTATCTGTATTACATGGACAAACGGTCACTCTACAGGGTCTGGCCTGGAGGTCACATGTCTAAAACTAATGTCCCTCTCCAGAGAAATGTCTGTAATGAATGAAAACAAATCAAAAGCCAGTTGGAAATTAAGTTGGTTTGGATGCAGTTTGAGACAATGTACTGTAAACTGGATTTTCTGTTACAAACACACCTTATGTTGCCCTGTAATGTTAATATTTGAAAGTACTGACAGCATGAGATCATCATCCTGAAGAGACCTCTCTTTAAATATATCTTAATAATGTCCCTCCTTTCAACAGCACTTAGAGAAAAACATGTCAGCGAGGAGCTTCATGTTTTTCAGATCTGGAAGAACTCAAAGCATCCAGGTTGTAGTTTTGTGAGGAATGTAGTTTTGTTCAAAAGGAATGACTGAAAGTCTGAGAATAATAATTCTACCAGTGAAGTGTTTTATTCATAATTGACTTTGTGTTAATTGCTCAACCAAAATGTTTTTATAATCATGTGTATCTCACATTTATTCAGTGAGTTTTATTGTGGTTGCTTGGGAATTGAGAGGATTTTTTTAGCAGCTTGTTTTTCGCTGGTGCATTTCAAGTTACACATGGAAGAAATGTGAATGCTGTCAAAAAAACAAGAGAGCTTGCACCTTAAACAGCTGACAATGAAGAATTGTGTCCTTAATATCTGCAACAATATCCTCACTTTTTATCCTATCAATTTTTATAATTTTTTACTGTCTGTTTTTCCATCTCCTTTCTTTGATATGTCAACATTGTAACTGTATATTATTACCTTTGTAGCCTATATTTACCCTCTCCACTGTTGTGTATGAATCAGGCAGGTTTGTTGAATCTGTCTCGAGATGTGACTGTGAGCATGTGTGTATGTGAACGCATGCCATTAAGATCTGTAAATCACATTACCATTCAGTTTTATTTCCAGTGCCATTCGTCGTGTGTCACAAAGTTTGAAGAATTAAAAAAAACAGGCTTCGTTTCGCACACGACACGTCACGTCAGTGTCATGAAATATAATCCAGTCAGAAGGTGAAACTTTACAGTTAATGTCCGTCAAGCCAGTATTGCAGACCTCACCAAAGTTGTGAGCGTAAATGGACTTCTTTTATCTGTGTTATTACTACATTGTGTGGATTTTGTGATATGAAATAAGTGTATGTTCAGTTTCTGTATGTTTTTCACTATGCTGAAGGTAGCAGCAATTGCATTGATTATTATACAGTAGAAATCAATTTTTCCTCAGTAAATCATCACATTCGTGCTGACAGTTACTCTGGCAGTTTGTATTAAAATAAAAGCAAAACAAAGGAGGTTCAGGTTTTAATTACAAAATGTCGGGGAAAGAATAAAGATGTGAAGAGGAAGTCATTGTGTGGAGAGGTTTGTTTTTTTTTGTCAGCAACTTCACAGACGGGTAACACAAATAAGAACCACACATAAGAAGGTAAATGTCGGAATTAATAAAGTAGTCTACTGGTTTGTCAGGAAGCTGAAGAATAGAGATTCAAAGATATATCACACTACTGTTGTTATGAAATCTCTCCACTGACTACCAATTGTAAGAAGACTACAAAAAAGTGATAGTATAGTATGCCATAAAAGTATAATGAAAAAGTCATGGTATATAATGTCATAAAAAGGTCATAAAATAGTATTTTATAAAAAGTTATAGTAAAGTATGTCATAAAAAGTCAAAGCATGTAAAAAAAATTGATAAAATTCATAGTATAGTATTCTATAAAAACAAGTCATAGTATAGTGTCATAAAAAGGTCACAGAAAAGAATGTCAAAAAAGTCTTAAGAAACTCATAGCATAGTATGTCGAAAAAAGTGATAGAAAAAGTCATAGTATAGTATGTTGACAAAAGTGAAAAAAGTCATAGTATATGTCGAAAAAGTGGAAAAAAAAGTCAGAATATAGTATATCGAAAAAAGTGATGTATGTCAAAATATTTCGTAGTATAGTATGTCAATAAAAGTGAAAAAAAAGTCATATTTTATATCGAAAAAAGTGATGTATGTCAAAATATTTCATAGTATAGTATGTCGAAAAAAGTGATAAAAAGTCATATTTTATGAGAAAAAAGTGATAAAAAAGTCATAGTATATTATGTCAAAAAAGTCAGTATAGTATGTCATAAAAAGTAATTAAAAAGTCACAGTATATGACATAAAATTGAATAAAACTGTTATTAAAAAAATCATAAAACTTGTCATAAACAGCCGAATTACATTATGTCGCAAAATTATCTAAAAGGTTAAAGTACAGTATGTCATAAAAATGCAATATCATATTGTCATAAAAAGCCATAGTATGTCTGAAAATGTTTTCCAAATGTCATAGTATAGTATGTCATAAAAATGTCCCAAAAAGACATAGTGTTGCCATAAAATTAAAGTCAAATGTCACAGTATGCAAAAAAAGTCAATTCCCCCACATATGCAAGTTAGCATCCAGCAGTTTCCAAATGCTGGGGACCCATACTGTACATTTCTAACATAAAAAAACAACATTTTCAGGCTCACAGTAGCTCTATCAGCCTGCAAATACTTATTTTTTTATATATATATATATATATATATATATATTGTACTTGAATTTATGTAATTGTAATATTTTCCTGATATTTGAAATTTATTTTGCCTATAACGATAAGGTTATATTTTATAGAGATTATACTGATATTAACAGTTTTCTAAGATAATGTTTTGTAATGTATCTATAACCTATAAAGAAATATTTGATCCAAGCAGAACACTCAGAGGCACTTTGGAAACCAGGGGTTTTATTCAATACTGTTAAATGTAACATGTCACATTATCATATCCATCCAAATAAAAACCAAAAAAAGCTGTTTACAACAAGACTGACAGGATGATTAACAAGATGGAACAGGTGAAATCATCGAGGGAACCTTACTGCCCATTGTACCTGCGAGGCTGAATAATGCTTGGAAAATGAGATGAAAGGGGTTTCTTCACATTAGACAGAAAAGGCACTTTTCAAAATAAAATAAAGATGTCCAGAAAAGAAAAGAAAAGAAAAGACAGACTTGTTGGAGGTAGGATGACATGGATGATGGATGGAAGGGCAAGACAAGACAAACAATACAAAAATATTCAGGAATAAAATTAAAGCTGGAAGTGTGTTTCTGAAATCTTCAACCGCTCATCACCATCCGGACGAGTTCTGTCACAAGAGAAACAGAAGAAACATCAGCTTGAAATCCAAAAAAGGTCCAATAAAAGCAGGAACAAACTTCACATACAACATCTGTCAGTAGGGATACAGGCTCTCCTTGCCAGCAAAGAGGACCAAAAACATGGAACAGGTTTGAATATCAGATCTGTATATTGACATCATATCAGCAACATTACTATACTTGCAATGTCTGTATCTGTAGAATATGTTACAGACATGAAAAAAAGTAAAGATTTATTTTTAAATCAACAATTCCTGCTTTCATTTCAAAATAAAAGGCCCTCAAGTGTTTTTTTTCTGTGGACAGAATTCCTTCCGATGTTAACACAAGGCTTTTATTCTGAAATATGTGCAGGACAGTGTTGTAGAACATGCAGTGACTTGCACGGCTCCAGTATTGTGGATTATTACTATTATTTACAAATTACCACATGTTTCGTACGCTTTTTCTGTCTAAAATAAATATAAATGACATTTATAATGAAATGAAATGGCCATTATGAAAGGCAAACTCTATGTAGAAAGAAAGGGCTGGCAGCAGCGGCAGAAACACTGCAGAAACGCAGCTGGTGTGAACAACTGACGCCTGAGTTACGCATTAGTTCAGCAAGGCAGCCGTCAGGCGCTGCTCATACGGGCGATGTGTCCAGAACATAAGAAAGGTACTTTAACCGCTATGCTGCACTCCCACTGCATGTTACGACATGTACACACTTGTCTCCCTTCTTCACTCACTATCTAGATGAGAGTGAGGCCCCTGTGCAGTGGTGGGCTGTTTCTCCGTCTGACTCAGGAGCTGAGCAGTGAGGAGGGCTTTCAGGGGTATGCTCATACCATCAGGTCTCAGCTGGATATGATGTGGCGGACAAAGGCTGTGAGGCGGGAACGCCGAGTCAGTGAGCACGTGACACAAAGACACAATGACCCTCGTTGTTTTGTACGCCCACAACAGAAGTGTCGCATATTTTCACGAGGCACATTGCACAGCGTAAGACTTCATATAAAGTGAGTGCATCTTTCCATAAACTGTGCAGTTTTACCTTCATAGTTAATGCAGCCATTGGCGTCTTCATGTCCAGCTAAAAGAGTCTCCACCTCCTCCTCTGTCATTTTTTCACCTGGAACAAACAAAGAAGAATTACTATGCATTTTAAGACGCAGTAAAGAAAAGAAAGACCGACAGAAGAGGCAGCATGCTTGTTTACATTGTTCTTGGCAGAGATAATAGCCTGAAGGGATTTTACTTTGCATGACAAGAAAACATACACAAGTCAGCTCAGATAGATAAGAATGAATGACAATTGTTTGTGTTTTGGAGGTTTTATTAAACTTGCCTAATGTAGTGAGAACGTGACGCAGCTCTGCTCCCATCACGGTACCGTTTCCCTCCTTGTCAAAGACACGCAGACCCTCTACGATATCCTCAAAGGAGCCCTGGTCCTTGTTCTTAGCAATGGCCTGAAGCATGGGCAGGAACTGTTCAAAATCCAACATCTTGTAGTTCATATCTGCAGGTCAATCAATAACAAATGTTTTTTTATTTTAAAACACCTCCAGAACTGTTATGAAATGGGGCAGATTTGTATGGATGTCAGTAAGCTTGCATGAGATTTATAGAGCCTCTCTTTTTTCCCAGCATAGGAAAAAAAAATTGCAGAACAAATGCAGTTTTCACAATATCAAAAGCTTTAGGCTAAATGCTCATTTATTAAAAGGTACTAAATTTGATATTCAAAGCATTAATAAAGCATAAAACAACTATTTGCTATGTAAAGATATAGAGGAGTAATGTCTGAGAGAGCAGAGAATGAAGTTGCTCTCCCTCTGTGTGCGTCGTAATACGAGCTTCTCCTCTCTTTGCTGACATTGCTGGACCAGCCACGCGTGCTTTTAGTGCATGTCTGTGCATGTGCGCGTGCCCCACTGGCTCAGCATATGACTCACAGCCGTGGGCCGTGAGCCGTGAGTCATATGGTGATTACAGCTGGTAACGCCGTCCTGATTTACGGCGTCGTCGCGGAAGCATAGCACCCACCCTGTGGTTCCCCCCTGGTTAATACTGTTATTTGTGTCAGCACTTTCGCCATGTTGAGAGCCATCGAGAAGCAATAGAAATGTTCCAATCTCGTATTTAGTACCTTTAATGATGTGCATCACATTGTGGTTTACACAAACCCTTATATTTTCATTGATTTGAAATATACAAATAGCACCACTTTTGCACATTGCGCACACCTTCATACATACAAACTACAGTCAACATTGGATCCACATCCCAGAAGACCTTACGAAGTTCATGAACAGGAGGAGTGAACTTGCAAGGCTTTCATAGGTCATCAATACTAAAAGTAGAGTTGTTCCTTTACCGATGCCAGTGTCAGAAATGAGTCCGGTACTGCCCAAAATTCGGTATCGGCGAGGACACCAGCCTATGCACCGATCTGATACCACAATTTATTAACCCACAAAAAAATCAACTTGTTTAAACGGAAATCAATTCTTCTTTGCCGCTCCAAAACAGTAGCCTTCACTGAGCTGTCGCCCTGGATGCATCATGGCTGCCACTTGCAACTACTGTTTTAGAGCAGCGAAGAAGAACTGATATGTTCAGTATATAAGACTTCCATTTCGAGGGATGGCAGTACTCTTGTAATGTGTGTGAATATTGCACTCTGGAGGACAAATTAGCACACAGGCTGTCCACTGAGAATACAGCTAAGAGTATACAGAATTATTTATTCCTAGCTTCACTTATTTATGTTTTTTGTAACTGGAAAACTAAATGATAAAAGAAAGTTCTATTGCATTCATTCTCTGTATGTATTTGTACATGTTTTACAAAGGGTTTAACTTGAGCCAGGCCGTACAACAAAGATAGTAATCATATCACACCCATACATGGTCAGTATTAAACAGCTGCTAAATAATAATAACTTTTTTTATCACGCAAGTTCAAGTATCAGGAAGGAAAAAACAGTATCGGAACATCTGTAACTAAAAGAAATGCGCTGTCCTGTATGCTCATGTCTGAATCAGATGCTTGCCTTCTAACTTGGGGTTTCCCAGGACCTTGAGCACCTCAGCATTGACAGGGTTCTGTCCAAGCGCCCGCATAACGTCACCGCACTGGCTGAAGGTTATCTTCCCCTCACCCGTCCGGTCAAACAAAAGGAAGGCCTCCTTGAACTCTAACATTGAGACAGAGAGGTAGAAGTGAGATTCAGCTGTACAGTACATTAACAAACATTACTCAGACATTGGAGACACAAGCAAACACATATGCATAACACCAAAGGGCCTAAAACCCTACAGATACTACTGTACATGTGTCATTTTATTGAATAAAGCTGTTTGTGTAGAACAGCTGATACCACTGCACAGGTTGTTTTGACAGTAGACATAAAAATTAAGTCAGAGTAGTACCCGATTAAAAAATACTGAAGTTACCCTTTAAACAACACCTCTAAGTAACTGGTGTCCTGCATCAATGTATGCTATCTGTTCTAACAAACTGTTTTAGTGAGGGCCACAAGACTAGTTAGTGACATCTGCCACACCTTTAAGTACACCAGAGCAGTGAGGGCTGGGCCAACACCCTGATCCCAGCCCCAGCATGCAAAAACAAACATGCTTTTTTAGGTTACTTTTTTCAGGTTAGTAGAGCATTCTGTGGCACTCGTAATGAATTCATATAATATTTGTCGGGTGTTAAGTCATGACAAGTATTTAACACACAAACGTTGAACCTCACACAGTTAGAAAATGTTTAGTTTATTAGCTGTATATCCTCTGGCTGTCAGATTTACCTGAAGGGGTCCAGAGGTTTGCAGAGACAACAGTCGAGCTACACAGTGTCAGAGTGACGAAGTCATAAAGCTATTTCAAATATTACCACGATGTTTATATAACCTTAACCTAGGGGTCTGCAACCTGTGGCTCCAGAGCCACATGCAGCTCTTTAGCCCCTCTCCAGGGGCTCCCTGTGGAGTTTTAAAAATGGAAATGAATAACTGTTTTTGTTTACATTTTCATTTTTATTTATCATTGCTGTAGGTCTATGGTACGACGGAGTATTAGGGCCACATTGAGGAAAAATAAATAAATCTGAGGTTTCGAGAATAAAGTCATAGTATTACGAGCATAAAGTCAGAAATTTACAAGAAAAAAAGTTGTAATATTATGAGAATAAAGTCCTAATATTATAAAGTAGTAATTTTACGTGTCATTTAATTTTTTCTCGTAAAGTTATGACTTTATTCTCGTAATATCAAGACTTTTTTCTCGTAATATTATGACTTCATTCTCGTAATATTATGACTATTTTTCTCATAATATTATGACTTTTTTCTCATAAAGTTATAACTTTATTCTCGTAACATTAAGACTTTTTTCTCATAAAGTTATAACTTTATTCTGGAAATCTCAGACTTTTTGGCCCTCGCTGCATTAGACTTATATACTATATACTTAGACTATAAACTGTGTTACCTTCATCACAATGATCACATGTTTTGCAGCTCCAGACAGATTTTTTTATTTTGCCTAAAATGTCTCTTGATAGTAAAGGTTGCTGACCCCTGCTTTAACCCATCATTAGAAAGAGAGAGATAAATCCCTTTATGTTAATCAGATGTGAACTCACCCATGATCTGGTCCTCTGTGAAGTCAGACTGGTTGAAGCAGGGTTGCAGGGGGAATAACATAACAGACTGGTGTTAGTTTGATGTTATGCTTCAAGTTAATCCTGCATTAACGCTGAGGCACAGTGAAGATAAAGGCTTGTGGCTAAAGGCTTAGAGCTAGACTGAGTGCAGCAGGCCAGCAGAGAGATGCGCAGCTAGCTCAGCGTTACCTGGGTTACATGTTTCTCACAATCACTGAATGAAGAACAACGTGTTCGTCATTTATTACACATCTATTGAAAGCAGCCACTTCTATAGATTCATCTGGAGCAGTATCTGTACTCACCATGTCGGGTTGACTGTGGTTTGTTGGACGACAGACGGGCGAGGGTCTGTATCTCCTCTGAGCTGATGATGAGCAGGACAGCAGCGGCTACACCGGCTAGCTCAGCATCACTGATGACGTCACAGAAGCTTATCTAGCAACAGCCAATCACAGGCCTCGATTTCACAGTTGCATTTACTCCCATTTCTTTGCAGGCGTGCAGCTACAACACTGCCACACCCCCTCTATTTTACTAGATAGATGGATAGATAGAAACGCTATTGATCACGAGGTGCAAAATATGTTAGTAAAAAGGCAGTAAAAAAGTTAGCAGTACAAAGTACAAAAAAATATACCAGATATAAAAATACAAGGAGATGAAGAAAACTGTTAAAACTGAATATAGTGCAGGGTAAAAACTGAGATACAGGACTATTAAAAAGTGAATATAGTGCAGAAGAGACTGTTAAAAATGAGTATAGTGCAGGGTAACTCCAGTAGCTTAGTCTATGAAAGTGCACTGTGTGCATTATTATCTGTCCTGCAGACCGTCCTCCTTACTGCATGTTTGGAGCGTTATTTAACTTCCTTCGTGACAAGCTATATGACATGGTTGGTAGTAGTACCAATGGATTCCTTAGGTTTCCTAGTTTTATGTGATGCCAGTATCTTCATTCTAGCTTTAAAACCCCACTAGAGAAAGCTACAACCTAAAAATCACAAGTTGCATTAATGTGTTAAAGAAATTAGTGGTGTTAAAATTAATCTGCATAGCTCTGATGGAGAAAGCTTACCGGCCAAATTCAGTGGACCTGTGCTTCTAGTAGATGCTCTTGTTTCCCTGATGTTATCTGAGCATCGTAAACTCTGTCAGTGGGGGATGAGCAAGATTGTTGGTCATTTTGTACATTAAGCAGAAGTTTGCAAGGAAGACAAAATGATCAAAGGTGAAAAGGTTGTACTTTGTAATTATAGGACAGTGATGATAGGCTTTTTGTCTCATCACCACCTTTCACTCAAGAAGCAACAGCACTGATTTCATGCACTTCTGCAGTCCTTTGACACAACACCCTTTCAAAACCCTAAAAAATACAAGGAGATTAAGCCGGTAATGTGTCCCAATGTGTGTATCCACCTTGTTCTCATAATTAGGACAACTGTTTTTGACATTTTCTAGTGGTGAAGATTCATGGCTTTGTTTAGTTCAAAACAACTTTTTCCCTTGAAATATGGACAATTTCTTGGGAGAATGCACAACAGGTTGGAAAGTCCCATCTAGACATGAACATTTTCTTCCATTTAACCACACAGGTACATACATGCAGGATGAAAGGAACTAAGAAAACATGAAGAGAAGATGTCGATTACGACGGTAGGTTGATGCACGTCAGTGGTTTACCTGATTAAGAAGATGTTCATGTGGATCTTATAATTCAAAATACTGAGTAGTATATTCAAATTAATATGGACTAAGATTTCCAGGGAAAAAAAATAATTTTATTGTTGGATTGGTAATTTCATCAGGCACCAATACTGGTAGACATATTCTGCTTTCAAATAATTTACAGTGACACTGTGACTGTCTGAATGTTCAAGAATAAATGGGTAGTTGCATTTAATCTTCAAATTAAATAAAGACACATGACGAATCCTTTTGGATGAATGATTTCCCTCCCTTCATTTAGCTTCTTCTGCCTCGCCACACTGAAATCGGACAAAGTCCAGCACTCGAGCCTGTTGACCTCTGAGGAACTGTGCCACGGTCCTGCTGGGGTCTCCCATGAAGGTCTGAGGCAGCAGGCGTGTCTCACTTTCACCGCAAGGCAGGTCATCCATGTTGCCCAGGGACACTGGGGCCTCTCCCACTACGTGCTGTCCCAGCTTACGTCCTAGAACTTCCCGTTCTCCGTCCTTTCCACCCTGAAACACGACCAGGGAGCCGTACCGACCCATGACCACTTCAGTCTGGCCGCTCACGCCACCGTGTACATACGAGCCGATGTGCCACTCTGCAGGGACACCCACCGTCACCGCCCGCCTCACTGACATATTCTCACCGAGGCGACCTGAGGGAAAGAGGGAAACATATTTTATCAGTGAATGGCGCAATAAACTGATTTCAGCAAAACTACTTCATTTCCTAGATGGTAAAGGATTCATTTTGAGGTCTGAATGGTTTCTCAAGTATAAATTATTTACAGTTCTTCTAGGCTCGAATATTTTTTGTTCGTTCTTCTTTTTTTCTTTGCTGTTCAGTGACAACAATTTGTACATTTTGCCATTTAATGACATCATGATTGATTTACTTTTAATGTTAGAATATCAGTATAGAGCGCAGCAGGAATGAGTCCTAAAACCTGGAGATGAGTTAGTATTTTAGCACTTTAGCTCCCTCGTCTGGAAGTTAGTGGGTTTTTTTTTAATTGTTTTTTATTTAGATGACTGAAATAAGGTCTGTGGTTAACACAAGCTTTAGAGATTTTAACATTTTGTTCTATGACATAAAATACACCAGTAAATATCCCACTCGTGAATTTTGAAGCTTTTACGTGTCTTAAAAATAAAAAAGGCGGTTGCTAACAAGTGTCTAAATGAGACTACTAAACGTCATCACGCAGAACACTAGTCCGCTTTTAGCATTGCGATGGCGACGTGAAGTCATGCGACAGTGGTGTAGTTTGTTTATAGCCTAACATTAGCTTTTTACTTCTGGAAATTGCATTCACACTTCAAATCAAATCATAAAAGTGGTGTTTATTTGTGAAGATTATCTTGCTGAAGAAAACGTGTAATTTTCATAAATGTTTATTTGGCACAGGGTTTATTTTTCTGTAATAATACAAAATCAAATGGCTGGCCAATTGGCTTTTTGTCGAAGGAACCAGAGCGATGCTGACTTCCAAGTTGGCCTACAAAATAACGTCACTCTATAGTGCCACAAGGATGACGTATTATTGTAGGCATATTTTTGAACCTGCAACAAGTGGAAACAAGTTGTGGGGAAAAAATTACATAATACCTTTTAAGTTGATATTTGCAAACAGTTGCTTATTTAAACATCCAGCACATACGGAGCGCCAGTAGCATTCATTCGTATTTGTGTCCACCTGACGAATGTAAGTCCAATATTCACCCTCATTTAGCTCTGATTTTGGTCTCTACCAGCTCCTGAGGGAAATATCTGGCTCTTTCGCTGTTAAATGCTCCGCTATGCTAACCAGCTAAATGTGTCTGTTTGCATATAAAAGCACTTTGATCAACTTACAGAAGATAAACATTATGTGGATTATTGTGGATCCTGTGTACACAGGATGTTTTATTCCCTTGTGCCATAATGATGGGTTGTTACATTACTTCTAGTATATTAATAAAATATTGGAGTGAGGTCATGGCTCGACTGAATTCTTTAATGATATTACCAACAAATAACTTACAGATGCTTGTCCATAAATCTGTCACTCTCCTCATGCTACTTGGTTTAT
Organism: Sebastiscus albofasciatus; assembly: GCA_916701655.1. Lineage (NCBI taxonomy): Eukaryota > Metazoa > Chordata > Actinopteri > Perciformes > Sebastidae > Sebastiscus > Sebastiscus albofasciatus. Next base: position 26,652 of record CAKAOI010027074.1, read on the forward strand.
TATAACATGTACCAGCACAAGTGTCTGCCCAGCTATGGGCAGCATGGAAACCAATGTACAAGACAACATCAACTTAAATTTAGACATGTGTGTGTTACACTGCCATGATCGCTGCTGAAATCACCAATTGAAAAAAATCTTTAAATGTTGGTAGAAGGATCCCAGGAGGGGGCCATGTGTTTGAAACCAAAACAATTAATTGAAAAGTGTCACTTTAGGAACAAAATAAATGTTTTCTTACTGACCTATTGTGAGAGCGACCCGATCAGAAAGTGAAGCTCCATCATCCACACTGAGTTTGTTCAACTCATCACCTGCCAGGACACTCTGAAAACAAGAGTGAGCAGAATCAAAGCAGAGCAAAGGAAACAGGGCTGGTGCGTTCTGACACCCTCGGTTAACAGTGTTGCCTTCAGTTGTACGCAGTCATATATTCCGTCCTATCAGCATCGACCTCCAGAAGTCTTTTATACAGTAACACTAACAGTAACACTAAAACCTGTAAAAACCAGCATAGATCATTATTCCCACACAACCTGATGGCTGTTTCAGAAGCCAGAAAATGACAGTTGCAGTTCAGTTTAGCCCAGTTTCATTAAATTAAGTTCCAACAGATAAGTTCTGATAATGTCGTTTTATGACCGCTGCATGCATATGATAATCAAAAATAATGAATGTTGCTGCTTATTTAACATAGATTGGCAGTTAAGTCTGCAATTTTAAACTTGATCAATAGGTCTTTTTCACAGCACACATTTTGACTTGTCATAGTAGGAAAAGCAAACTAACTACATTAACAATGGCTCCCTTAAGCCATGACAGTGTGAGCCAGCAAGCACAAACTAGGACCCTGAACTGAAGCAGCCATCATCAATTTTATTATTTATACTACTGTGTCTTTTGTTAAAAATGCCTATTATATAATAATAATAATAATTATAATAATAATAATAATAATAATAAATCAATATGAAGCCACATCAGTATAGCTGGCCTCTTTATGTGTCTATTTACATATTTAAAGAAAATGACCCGAAATCACATTATGGGAGTTTCCAGCTTCTAGCTCTACAGTGAACAGAGACGTTTCCCTCAGTTGCACCTCCTGCAGTCAGTATGTGGTTTTACCTTCACATAGCCTGCCTGGCTTTGGGTTTTATTCCGGTGGTGAGCCAAGGTGGCAAATGCCGCATCCTTAACCAGCTGCTGGAACTTCTCATTACGGGCAACAAAGTCTGTCTCACAGTTAACCTGCATCAAGCAGACAAGAGGAAAAACAACAGATATTGCTGAATGGTAAATATTATATCTTGAAATGTCTCAGACTGTACTGATCTCAACTAAACAGACAAAATACTATTTAACATCTTTAATAGAATCTTTTACTCTACGCTCCACATAGACTGCACAAAATACAGACGCAACTAAGGACTTAATGTGAAACATAATAAAAAATACTTCATATTACTCGCGAGCACAGCTGGGAAAAAGTGTATTCTACAAAAATGGAAATCTGAACATCCTCCTCCACAGAGGCAATGATTAAATTAATTAAAATCCTACAGTACATCTGAAAAGATCCTGTATAGTGTGAGGAGGAAACCAGCAATGTATGAAAAAAAGATGGGTCTCTTTTCTGGCCATACTACCATCATTACACCCACATGGATAGTGAAGTAGTATAGAAATTTGTCTTACTGTGCTCTTATTGTGTACTTATTGCTGTAATACTTTACTAACATACATTAGAACCTCACACCTTACTTGATTGAACTTTATGTTATTCCATTTTTCTATTGTGAACTAGGGAGACATTTCTACCATACCAAGGCTGTGTGTGGGGGGTCGTAGGGGGTAATTTGTTTGTTTCCATGGTTGTCTGTTTTTGTATTTGTTCTGTGTATTTGCTGAATGTCATCACGTCAAACAAACTGGAAAGTGATCAACTTAAGTAATGGCGCTGGCCTTACCTCCACCATAACTGCAGCTTTATCTCCTATAAACAGGCCAATCAGACCCTCTTTGGCTTTGCGACCCTCCAGCTTGTTTGCTTTGCTCCAGCCCTCCTTCTGGGCCTGCTCATGTAGCCAGGCCTCTGCCTGAAGGAATAATCAATAACACAGTCACACAGCTAGTCGTTTCAGTAGTCAGTCACCACATAGATATGTTGTTGCTTTACCACACCTGTATTGTGTGTGCAGATAGAGATTGAGAGTAGGGTGACCAGAGGTGTCTCAGTTTATGAGGGACTGCACAGCATTTGTATCCCTTGTCCCACATTTTCATTGGCTCTAGTTTTCAAAAGTCAAACCACTGCAGGACAGACGCTTTTTTAAAATCTGGCTTTTAACCAAGGGCTGTGAAGAAAGCAGGGAAGGCTGCCATCACGGGGCTGTGTTTGCTGTCAAACTGCGGACACGTGGGTCAAGTGCAGGTTGACCTTTCACCGCTATGCCCAATGCAGAAAATCGCAAGTCACTGCAAAATCACTATGCAGATTTAGGCAGAATATGATGGGAACTACCACAAAGAAAAGGAAGAGCAGCTACAACAAAGACTGTGAAAGTACTTATAAGTATTTATAAGTATTTATAAGCCAATGGAAGGCGATGCTCAGAGTCTTTTCTGAAATTTGCCAGTTATTTTTCAATTTCACACAGGGGGGAATACGACATGAAGCGACACAGTTCATGTGAGTCTCACAAGAAACATGCGGCTCAAAGAGAGATGCTGATCTATGGATGCATTCGGGCAAAGCATAGAGATGTTACAAGATAAGGGGCGGAATAGAAATGTTGATTATTTAAATTAGATAGACATTATACAATATATCAAAATTGTAGACTAACTCTCAACCTTGGCAACGTGTCCCACATCGTCCCACACAAACATGCTCTCTGTCCCACATTTGGCTTGTTGTGATCTAGTCACCCTAAGTGAGAGAAGAGGGTTACCTGTGCCATGTCATTATCAAACTTCTCCAGGGCTTTCTTGCAGTTTATGAAGGTGTAGCCGGTGCTTTTCCGCAGCTTCATCAGGAGGGCTTTCTCAGCTGCCAGAAGCTGACAACCTGTGTGTAACGACTGGACATGATGGCAAACGCTGACCTGAGGATGACAGATGAGAGAAGGTGTAGTAGTACACTTTGTATAACACTACTTTAAAAACACCCAGTGACCTTAGCTGACTCCAGACAGTCCCATGCACAAATCTGTAACAACAAATGCCATTTTTTAAGAAAAGTATTCTACAGAGATATGAAATAATATTTTTTAATATATATATTTTATTTAATTGCACATATATAAAACTGCACAAAATCTAGTTAATGAAAAAAAAACTAGAAATGTGTCAGGAGATGTCAAGAAGCCACAGGTTTATACAAAGGACCTCCCCTCAACCCCAGGAGAAAAAGACAATAACAAAAAAGGAAGAAAGATCTAAACTAACGTAATTATTCATTATTATTTTATAATAACAAGAACTACACAAAATGTGCAGAAAAAACTTAACCAAACAGTGGAAAATAATCCAATAAAAACAATGAAATACATACAAAAAAACAGTACAGAAAAAAAAGAAAATATATCTTAACATATCAAAAAATAATTAGACATGAATTAATAAATGTGATGATAATTTCCTTTTAAAATGTTCTAAGGATAACAAGCTCATGTATATGTATTTAACATGTATTTTGGTGATCTATATTAGTACACCAGGATATCTGAGGGAGTACTGGCCATGTTGTGTTTTATAAAAAGGCAATAAAATGAAACATGAATGAATTAACAGAGAGGTATCTCAGTGAAACTAGCCCAGTGACAGTAAGGAAGTAAAGAAGATAAGATAACAAACCAGCTAAAGACAGCTCCAGCTTCAGGTGAAATGATATATAAAGTAAAAAAGCTCACCTTTGTAACGCCTCTTGTAATTGTTCTGAATAAAAAGGTTAAAGACATTTTTTACACCCTGTTGAAGTGAGCTGACTTATGAAAGCTCAGAATGTCATTGAAATACACGCTGTGTACGGAGGCCGCGGAGGGACAAAAACACTACAGTCGCTTTTTACCTCGCAACGCCCCCTACAGGACTGGAGGACAGCCATACTTCACTTTACATTACCACAATTAAGATAAGATATACTTTTTTTGTCCCCGTGGGGAAATTTTTCCTGGACTCCGTCCAACTGCAGTTACAAGCACTAAATTAAAACAGCATCAACAACAATAATAGACAATTCCACATCAGACAGGGAAACAGTTTCACAGAAACCGATGTTTCAACACATACACGGTCCACGTACATAATGGCACATATCATCACACACACCATGGCAGGTATTGCACCCAGGTAGTGCACTGCACCGTCTACCGTCTTGCCCAATTGCACAGACAATAGCCCAATATTACACAGATGCAACATATTGCACTGTCCCAATTTAACATATTGCACTGTCTAACCATATTGCACTGCATTATGATAGCTTTAAGTTAGTTGTTGAGGAGTTTAATAGACATCGGCAAGAAGATCCTAATAAACTAAACTAAACTTCTACTTCACTACATTTTGAATAGTCAATATTGTACTTTTTAGTCAGGCTGTTCTCATACACGGTTTGTGTAAAAAAAAAGAATGCTATTTATTTATTATTTATTTGCAATATGGATTATTTTATGTAGTAAAAAGAGCAACAAAGAAAAACACTGAAGTCAATGTTGGCACTCCACTAGTATATAAAGTAATTAAAACTAGCTCCACTTTTACCAGCTGCAACATGATTGATGCTTACACATTAATGCATCACTAATTATTATAATGCGGTGATATAATACATAGGCAATATTAATCTGAAATGGGCCATTCTGCATAATGAGTACTTTTGGTACTTTGATTATATTTAGATGCTAATACTTTTATTTAAGTAATATTGTGAATGCAGGACTTTAACTTGTAACAAATTATTTTTACATTGTGGTATTGCTACTTTTACTTAAGTAAAATATCTAAGTACTTCTTTCACAATAGGTGTCAATAGATTGCATGATTATGACCTAAAAAAAAAAGCCTATTTCTGATCATGGAAAATGATTCCAAAGTCTAAATAAAGACTTTGGACCTAGTTATCAACATTTATCTGGTAGTTACTTGATTCCTCTTCTATACTATGAGAGCACCAACTCATTCCTGTATTTACTACTATTGCTCAAATCACAATTAATGAGATCTCTGATAGCAATAACCTTTCTGATAGTTACAATTTTTATAGTATTATAATAAAATCTTTATCTTACAACAGTGATATCATGAAAGAATATTCAACAATACGTGGATGGTGTCCCACTTTCTCCATATTTCCTGACTCACCAGTGGAACCTAAACTGTAAACGGTTTGCGGGCTGTTATATATGTTATAATTTCATTAATTGTTATTATCAGGGACAATATAGTGATTTAAACTGCACTGACAAAAAGCAGTTTCCAAGAGAAACTACATATGCTAAAAACAGAAAATCAATTTTCAAGTACTATGACATTGTCTGTTTGAAAGCACCTGAAAGCCTCAGAATATAAACATATGTTTTATTGTATACTCTATGCATAACTTAAATGACCTACATGCATCTTTGATGGCTGGTATTTGCAGTGGGAGCATGTGACCTCAACTTGACCAGGGACACTGAAGCAGGTGAGCTATTTTGAGTGTTCTGAGTTTGCATAAATCCTGTGAAATACAGCATCTGGTCATTCTGGCAGGAGAAATAAGAAAGGCTCCTCCTGGGTAAATGTAGTTTTTTTAAATACATTTTATTTTGTATCTTACAATATAGCCTTAAAATGCAATAGGCTAAAAGAGACATTTGGCGAATAGTTTCATCGTAACAGAAATAACATTAAAAAGAGTGCAAAGTTATCACTTTGATTATCACAGCTTACACCTTGATATGGTTTTATTTTGATGCATTAAAGCGCCGCCTCTGTGCTAAGCAGGTGTCCAGTTTCACAGAGATGAGATAGAGAGAAAGTTTATTTACACTTTTAAAAAAAAAAAAAGTATGCTCTGATGAAGGTCTGATAGACTGAAAGCTTAGAATAAAGTGAAATACTGCATAGATCTAAGTGTGTGGATATCTTTTCTATCATCTTGTGATGCTTCCAGCACCTTGGCAAAGATTAAGACAGGTGATGTTATCCTGCATTACAATAAAATACTGTTAAAAAGGTCCTGTTCTTCAACATAATCATTAATCCTTTACAAATGCTCATTACCTTTATGAACAATAGCTTAAAATAAAGACCAGACGAGACATCTTATCAACGAGACATGATCACGATGAAGTGATTGACCTCCTGATTTATGGGCTGGGTTAATGGGAGTGTTGCATCTGGATTGGTCACGTGAAACTTGCTATAAAAGGAGGACAAACAGTCAGTTCACTTTATTTTACCAGGTTGCAGCTGAGCCAAGATGAAGGTCATTGCTGCACTTGCACTATGGGTGACATTGTTCCACCACGGATACAGCAGTAAGACATTGTTTCAGCTCTATTATCACCATATAAGCTATTATTACAGATTAATGTTTAACCATGTAACAAACAGGATTGTTATTAAGATACTAATCTGTGCTGTTGATTGTCAGACACCCTGGACTCATGTGTGGGTCGTTGTGGTTATGGAACAGACAATAACTTCTCCTGTCAGTGTAACCCGTCCTGTGAGCGCTATAGAGACTGCTGTTCTGACTACGCTGAAACATGCAAAGGTGAGTGACTTATTTTATAACTAATCATTAAAACATTGCAGACTTCTGAAGATAAACATCACATGTGTGTGTTTTTCCCCCCTCTAGCTGGATCCACATCTTGTAAAGGCAGATGTGATGAGAAATACAACCCTGACAACAAGTGCCACTGCAACTCCAAGTGTCCCCAGCACAATAACTGCTGCAGCGACTACGCAGACCTCTGTGACAGTAAGACCAACCTCATATCACCTATAGCACGAGCCACACAGTACATTATATTACCTCTGATAGTCTGCTAGTTTCCATCTGTTTGTGTTTCCTGAGCAGCTACTCTACTTACAGTATGACACCTGGTCACTTTCCCATGGTGGACACCGAATCTAAGCAGTCAGCAGTCGAACAACCAGCCCTAAATGGTGCCTGCACTGAAGAAGATCAGTTTCTCAATCAGATTATCTGAGTTGTCCAAAGAGATTCTCCCTCTAAACTTCAGACAGTTTCATCTAAATAACTGTTTGAGGCTCAAAGAGGTCAAATTATCCAATATTTCACAAAAAAAGCAAAGATTAGATGGTGGTTCCCAACCTTTTTCCTTCAGGGACACCTTTACAATCATTGAGTAAACTCACGACCCCTGACTAAGTGACGTATTTTATGTATATTTCATGTTATATTCAATGCATAACAATAACAGTACAGAACAACTGATAAACTGTACAAATAACCCAAATAGTGAACGCAATAGCTGCTGGAGGTTTTTGTAAAACGAGCAATTTGGATGCATTTTGAGCAGATTATTTCCTCTGAATATTTCATCAGAGATGAGTTTTCATGTTATTTTAGGGACTTTTAATACAATTCTCTGTATTGTGTATGTTTTATTTTAATTTTTTTATTCTTCTCCCTGGCGCTTGTTCTATTAGCTCTTTGGTTGTTTTAACTGTGTACTTTTCTAATGCAGGATGAGGCTGCTTTAGGTCTCCATCGTGTCCTTATCCTGAGAGATTTGTTTTAGGTTTATATTTTAAATAATAAATAGAAAATCCTTTAGTTTTCTTCACAGAAATTAATGAAATGCTGAGATACAGGCCAACTGTGTATATATATATATATATATATATACTTTTAAAAAGTTGTCTTACCCCCCTTGAAACCAAGAAGGCCTTGCGACCCCTTATAGGGGTCGGGACCCCCAGGTTGGGAACCAGTGGATTAGAAAAAAGTCGAGTAAACTCGCAAATCGCGTATCAGAATTCTGTTTTTCTTCTTCTTTCTTCTCCTATTAATAATCTCACGACCCCTCAGATTCATCTTGTGACCCTTTGTAGGAGCCTGACCCCTAGGTTGGGAACCACTGCTACCTAATCAATTAGTTAAAATTAGCTCCACCTCAACCAGCTACAACATTAAAAGCTCCTTATGCATCAGTATTAATAATGTAATTCTTTATAATATTATATCAACATATCAATCACAGGGACAGAATTTCTGCAAAACTAGTCATTTTAATTTTGATACTTTAAGTACATTTGGTTGATCATAATTTAAATTAAGAACTTTTATTTTGACATTGTGGTATTGGTACTTTTATTTTATTAAAAGATCTGGATACTTCTTCCACCACTGTTGGTTTGTGTGGCCAACCTCTCTTGGTCAAATCTTCTTTCAGTATTTGACCAGCGGGTGTCGCTGCTGGGCTAAAAAAAAACACACTGAGAGCAAAAAAGGGTTTAGTTTGCTCTTCTCTCAACTTAATCTGCTCCCTCCTTCTACAGTAATAACACCCAGTGGTGGAAGAAGTATTCAGATCCTTAAATAAAAGTAGCAATATTGCAATATAAATATACTTTATTACAAGTCTTACTTTCAATTTATTTTAGTATTACCAACTAAATGTATGTACAATGTTAAGTATGAAAAGTAAAATTACTCATTATCAAGAATGAGTACAGAGTGTTTACATTATTACCATTACTGATGAAAACAGCATTTTAATGTTGGAGCTGCTTGAGGTGGAGCTTATTTTACTGTTGCAATGTTTGATAATACATATATAAGAATATATTATATCTTCTAATAGTATTTAACATCATCTTTATATACTGATTATATGGTCTGTGTGTAATGTAAATAAAATATGAATCTGAGAAGTAATTCATACATATAAAATAAATGTAGTGGAGTAAAAAGTACAGTATTTTCTTCTGAAATGTTGTAGAGTAAAGAAGCATAAAGTCATAATCATAGTCATAAAATGGAAGTTATCAAGTAAAATACCTCAAATCTGTGTTTAAGTACTTGAGTAGATGCATTTAAAAACACTCCACCACTAATACCACATGTGCTACAGAAATGCATAAATCACTATTCTAGGTTAACAACACAGAAATGATGAAGACATTATCTGTGTGTGTTTGTGATGTTGTGCAGGTGACGGAGGAGGAGGTGGAGGTGGAGGTGGAGGTAGTGTGATCTCTGATGCTGAGATCAAGGCTCTCTCTGAGACGCTCTACGCTCTGGATTCAAACAAGGCTTCAGCCTCAGAGCTGATCCTTGACCCTCAGGCTCTGGTGCCCGACTCTCAGACGAGCTCCAAGGACGACCTCTCCTCTGCACCGTGAGAAGACCATCTCATCAGCGAAGCACTCTTGATGTATACAGTACAGCTTCTCAGTGTCATTTTGTGTTTGTTTTTGTGCTTCCAGCTTGTTCCGATACCTGAATGAGCAGTCTCTGTTCTCCAAACCCACCTACGCTGCTCTGCTGGCTGTGCTGGACAACTACAACAGGATGACTGGACAGACGGAGGACTTCAGTCCTCAGCAGCTGGCTGAGCAGGAAACCTTCCTCAAGGAGACCATGTCCAACACTGAGCTGGGCAGAGAGCTGTTTGCGTTCCTCCTCACCAAAGGTAACCAGGTCCGCATGTAATAGCACACTGGTTGAGCACATACTGGTCTGGTGATGCTCAAGTGCAGGGAAGTCTGACACTGTGTGCTCATCAATACCCTCTACTCTACTCTAGTCTACTCTACTCTACTCTACTCTACTCTAGTCTACTCTACTCTACTCTACTCTAGTCTACTCTACTCTACTCTACTTTACTCTAGTCTATTCTACTCTAGTCTACTCTACTCTAGTCTACTCTACTCTACTCTAGTCTACTCTACTCTAGTCTACTCTACTCTAGTCTAGTCTACTCTACTTTACTCTAGTCTACTCTACTCTAGTCTACTCTACTCTAGTCTACTCTACTCTACTCTACTCT
>CAKAOI010027076.1:0-15299 GCA_916701655.1 Sebastiscus albofasciatus
GTACCAATGAAAGTGACAAGAAGTTGAACTTTTTTCTTTTGACTGATGTAGATTCTGGCTGTCTTTTAAAGTTGATAAAGCTAATATGTATAATAATAAGTACAGATATTTGTTATTTTTATTCCAAAAAATATAGTTGGATTGTTAAATAAGTATTTGTTCAGTAAGGAGAGAAATTGGACTCCATAACTAGTAGCATACTTTTTGAAGGTAAAATGTTTTATTTTAATTTATTAAATTGTTTTCGTATATTTGTTACCCTTTTCATCCCTGATGAATCTGCAGACCTGTCATTTACTTAGAGCTGATTTACAGTTTATACTCTTTCTCATAGACTCTTATCACTGAACAGTGGTCTCCCTCACCTCTCCTCTACTCCTCCTTACTCTGCCTTCCTTTCCTACTTTTGTCTCTCTTTACTCAGTTCTCACTCTTTTCCCAATCCTTCTATTTCATTTCATTCTCTGTCTCCTCCTTCACTTCATTATGCAATCCACTGAACTCCTTTCCTCTTTCTCTCTCTCTCTTTCTCTCTTTCATCTCTCTCTTGTAAATGGCTCTGGTAGGTAGTGGCTATAGCTTTATATGGAGAAACCGGTGGCATTGACAGACATGCACTCTCCAACACACACACTCACACTCACACTCACACACACACACACACACACACACACACACACACACTCACACACATCGTTTCAGGCCCAAATTGTTGAGGCAGATTTATGACGGCTACTGGCCACAACAAATTAAGTTGACAGTGATGTATGTGAATGGCGACTTTACTAACGGACCAAGCACACACACATACACACACACATACACACACACACACACATACATGCGCGCCCCAGCGGTGGCCCCCTACTCCCAGTCCTTCTTGTTAGGCGTCCCTGTCAGGCAGCCCCCCTCCAGCATACCTGCATAATGTAATTCCTCATTCTGATTTGTGTTTTTTCCTTTTCTCTCCCTTTTTCCTCTCGTCCACCTTCTTCCTTCCATTCCCAGACTCATCCCGCCGCCAGCAAACTGCCCCTGAAGGACAGCTTCACATTTGATGACTACAGGTCAGTGTGTGTGTATAAGTGTGTGTGCAAAATGGGCTTGTATTCAGATTGTCATATCATCTTCTACATGTTTGTGTGTGTCGTTCCTCTAAGAATATGTTCCTAGAATAATTCAAGCAATCACACAATAAACCAGAATTTATTGTGTGATGAAGAAGAGTGTTGTTTACATCCTCCAATCTGCTCAGAAGTCCATCTTGGCCACACCGATTTCAAATCGTAAATATTTAAAGCTGAAGTAGGCGAGATTGAAGCAAATATGATTAGAAAAAGTTATTTTTATAAAACGGTCGCTATATTGTGACAGTAGTAGATGAAACAGGTAACCTGAAAAAAATCATGTCCCTCTGTGCTCCTAACGGCATCTGCAAGATTTCACAGACCGGAGGAAAACAAGCAGTAAGAGCTGATCTGAGGTCTGCTGTCCATCTGCTGTCTGAGAGCCGGCTGTCAATCACTCACAAACTCCGACCAAACGGTCAAACTAGGCAGCGCTGATCAAATATGAATCAATATTCTGTTACTGTAATGCCTATTCTCTCCTCAGATGTTCTCAGAATCATCTTGTAGTGCACTGTTTAGCTGTAAAATGAGAAAGATTGTGACGCCGCCGCCATTTGATAAATCTGCCAAGAACGCCAAGTTCCGGTCTGAAGGTTTAACATGTTCAATAGTTACGATTGGATATCCTGTTGTGTGTGGGGAAGCCAAAGGACAACCGATGACGCAGTCATGTGGGAAAGAACGACAGCCAATAGAGAACCAAGCTGACTGAAACAGAAGTACAACAACCGCGCCATGGCGACCGCGGCTAATGTATGAGCTAATGCAAATCGTGAAGCATAAAGTAGCAGTAAGATGAAGCTCAGAAATGGAGGAGCAACTTGTTGATTTGTGGCAACAACACAAGAGTTTGACATGTCTCCATGACGTCATTCATTATTAAAACATTTTTTCTTCGTAAATTTTCAGTACAAAGTAAAAACTAACATCGCTAATTCTTCCTGCCCGTTGTCCGCCCTGTTTGTTCACGTTTGATCGCGAGAGATTTTACGAGATTTCCTTGTTGCTCGTGAATGAATCTGTTAGTGTGGTGTGCTGTTTAGGCCAAATCGTTGCTTTCCACACACTATAGGAACCAAACTGTTAGATTTAACACAACATGTCGTTATGTGTGGGCTCTCTCACGTTTTACAAACATCTTTAAACATCTTTTAGTGTGAGTCAGCCTTCACTGAATCGTTTCCCCCCCCCACCCCTAGCTTAGATAACCTGCATGTCAGCGATAACTCAGATTTCACCAACTAACTTGGTAAGTGCAATGTTCCCATAGCTGATGGAGATAATGGTCAAAACTCCAAAACACAACACCCAAGTAGTAATAAACTGGAGTTCTTCACGATGCTAAGTTCTCGCATGCTAAAGGAGGAGAGAAAGTGGGCTGCTGATGAATTATTACTTTAATCTCTTCTCCTCCCTGCATTTCTCTCTCCATCTTCCTTCCTCTTCTTTTCCTCCTTTTCTGCTCTGTTCGCCCTCCACTCTCCTTCTCATCCTCCCTCCATCCTCCTTCCTTCTCCCTCCATCCTCATCTGATGCAAGGCTTCTCTCTGCTCAGCAATACCAATGTCAATGAACTTCCTTCTCCTTTATGAAGCAAGAACTGCTATTGTCCAGGATGTCAGTGGAGTAAATGTAACAAGCAGTGATTGGTTGATCGTATGTGGCAGGTGGGCAGTTTCCTCGGTGATGACCCGCCAGAACCAGATCCCTACAGAGGACGGCAGCCGGATCACTCTGGCCCTAATCCCCCTCTGGGACATGTGTAACCACACAAATGGACTGGTAAAATCTTTATCTCACACTCATATTGTTGTTTTGATGAACATCATCATGTTTAACATGAACAACATGTATTTATTGAGCGCTGGTGAAGATTGAATTAGTAACAAGCTGTTGATGTGCAGATCACCACCGGCTACAACCTGGAGGATGATCGCTGTGAGTGTGTGGCACTGAAGGACTACAAGGAGAACGAACAGGTGAAGACACTATTACTACTCATATTTAGGTCTGCATTGTCTGTCTTGCTTCTCTCTGTCTGCACTCACACAGACCTTATCAATGCTGTTGATGTTAGCAGCAAAGTAAAAGAAGGAGAGATAGAGGTAGAAGTAGGGAGGTGAGAGAAACAACAGGAAGTTTTTAGATAAGATTCAGCTAGACAGCGAGGTGATCCTGCTGTCAGTGTTGGACCAGTGGAGAGATTCCTCCCCCCCTGGTCTTATCCCTCTTCTCAGAGGACACATTAGAGAGGACACACTTTAAAGTGCCTTTTTATGCTTTAAATGGCAGATTCATTTATTTCTTTGTTTTACAATACGTGTCTTATTTTACAGATTTACATACACTGTGTCTCCTTTTGAGTCAGAAATAACAGCCGTTCTTCACCAAAGCATTATGGGAACTCTGGTGGAAAAAACTCAAATCATACTTAAATAGAAATAAGTAATAGATAAACAGTAGGAGTGACAAAATCAGAACATTTCAAATTTTTTATTTTTCTTCTTATTTTGTTACTTCACTACATATTCACTACGTATTTGACAGGTTTACAATGTCCCATCAACATGGTCCATTCAGGTCATGAAGTCTCTGACTTTATTTGTGTTTTTCATACTGTATGTAGCTAAGCAAAGTTTTATTTAAAAGAAGCATCTCTTTCATATTTTCTGCAAGTTTTCTATAAATGGGACATTTCTTTCAGAAATTCTTTGTTTCTATTTTCACTTTTATTTGTAGGAGATTTCATAGATGGTTCACACTGCCAGGTATACAATCCTGGTGGAGAAATACGGAATCTTTACTGAATCTTAGTTAACAGTTGAAGACTACTACATAGAACATACTCCAGCCCCAACACTCCCCTCCATCCATTCACATCGAGATATTTGCTAAAAGAAAAAAAAAAAAAAAATGTTGGGACATACAGGCAACACATTTCCCCCTCAGCACGTGTTTTCAGGTGTTGGGGAGTGCTACTGCATATGTGAAAAAATGTCTACAGAGGGATTGTCAAGTGATTGTCTTCAATCTGGAGGTGTGGAGTTAGAAAGAAGTGATCTTACCAGAGCTCTGTAGCCTGCTGCTTATCTCTGCTGCAGGCTAGAGGCTACAGGACACAATAGCTGCTAACTAGAATAACAATTGCATTGTGGGTAATGTAGGTGCCAGGTTTGGACAAGGAAGAGGAATATGTGGAATAAAAAAGATGATATATCTGGTTCTACTACTTACATACTAATTGATGACATTTTTGAGAAGTGTATTCTGAAATATCAACAACAATAGCATGCTTAGCTAACTCACATTGTGACAATGCCACGAGCACGCTAATAAAAGGAGTGAAAACTGAGCGAAGGCAGTCTGTGGTTCGAAGGGTCAACATGCTGTGTATTACTTGGATCTAAAAAGAAACTGGTGATGATAATGGTGTTGAGGCTGATGATTTCTTCTTTCTGTAGATCTACATCTTCTATGGCACGAGATCCAATGCTGAGTTTGTCATCCACAACGGCTTCTTCTTCCAAGACAACGCCCACGACCGAGTAAAGATCAAGCTGGGTGTCAGTAAGAGCGAACGCCTCTACGCCATGAAGGCCGAAGTGCTGGCAAGAGCTGGAATCCCAGCGTATGTCCTACTCCTCTTTTTCTCACACGATGTCAAAGACAAACATTCCTCCTCTTTTCTTTCTACTTCTCCACTAATCCAGTGTCTACTCTCATAGGTGAATCTGCAAACTCAGCTGAAGGCGTTTTACTCTAAAGATTTTAATATGGGTCAAGGAGAGCTTCAGGCTCATGGCTAACTCCGTACACCTTTCATATCAGCACCGTGCAATTTTGTCTTCCAACAGTAGATATTTCAACCAATTAGGCCCCCTTTTGGCATAATTGAAACACATAATATAAATGTTGCAGCAGGTTTCTTTTCTTCTTTTCCTCCTCCCCCCACCCCACCAAGTATCAATTTATCATCCGCCCCAACACTTTCATCACCAAGAAGCTTAATCATTTTATCATTAGCCCCCTTAATTGTATGCAGCATTCTCTGCTTGGCATTTTTAATCAGATGCCTTTTAATCTCTTATTGATGACAGTCTAAATCTCAACAGTGGAAATTAAATGAAACAATCCCCGTTGTTGCCGCGGTGCTCTATTAAACTGACAGATATGCTCGTAGATCATTTTCAAAGGAAACAGCAACAGATTTAGTGTCGGGCCTTGCTGAGATGTTGAGCGGCTGCTATCATCAGACTCTCTCTACAACGTGACAATCTCTCCTTTTTTCTCTCCACTTCGTTTCTGTCTGATAAGTGAAATTAAGTGAGCACATTTGACTATTCATTTGCAAATTTGTAATTAGCTCTTCTTGCTACAAAAACACACAGCAGATTAGAGAACAGCATTTTTCTACAAAGAGTTCCCTTCCCTGACCTGGATGCTCTGTAGCTGGAGCAGTGGACAGAGGGATAATCTAATAGGAGCGGGGAGGCAGCTCTAATGCATTTGTGCGGTGTAATAATGTCGACCCTGTGCTACATCGATCACTTTGCTGAAATACGAGAAAAATATTGTCTTCTTCCAAATTACCTCAGTGTGTAATGTTATGATGTGGAATGAATTCTGCTGAGTCCTGGATCACACTTGTTTTATTTCATATATTTTCAGACACACTGCTGACTTTCACAATCCTGAGGAACACTTCAAACAGCAATAGTATTATTCATGCAGAGACAGAAGACAAGAGTTTGATTTGATAGAATCAGTTGACTTGCAGGCAGAGGTGGTGTCCTCAGTCGTACCTTTCATACTTGCTGTAGTGAAATTCAGGTTTATTTGTGTGTAAAAGCTTCAGATTTCAGATTTGTTGTTTCTTCTGTTTTTAAAGATTCCTGTAGCCCAAAGTACAAAATATAAACTAACTGAATAAACCAAAAGATGGAATTGGTTTAGGGAATATGTTCAAGTATACAGTTGTTATTGTATAGTATTTGTTTCTCATATCTTCGTCCTTCTCATTTCAAACAAAGATAATTTAAAGAAACAGATCACCATTTTGAGAAATAACCTTGTCTGCTTTCTTTCTGAGATTTGGATGAGAAGAATGATGTCCATCTCATACTGGAGTTAAGTCTAATTTAGCATAAAGACTGTAAGCAGTGGGAAACGGCTAGCCTGGATCTGTTAAAAATGAAGGGAAGGCATACCAACAACTCTACGTTGTCTTGTTAGTTCAACCCATACATGAACAGAAATATCAAAATAAACAGCTTGTAATTTCCGGGGAAGTTACATTCTGGAATTATTTCTTGGTGGCAGTTTATTAATCCGCCCAGCCCTTAAATGTAGCGTCTCTAGATTGCCACCTTCATTGATCTCAATCTTCTCATAAACCCATTTCCCAAAATGTTGATTTATTCCTTTAAAGGGACATATCATGAAAAACTCACTTGTTCAGTGCTTTTGCTCATCCATTTGGGTATCTGGAGTTCCTACCAACCCACAAATAAGATGTGAAATAAGACGACCCAGTCAGTTTTTTGTGAGCCGAGATCAGAAAACATGTGATTCAACAAGCTGTTCAAATGTGACTCCCCTTCTCATGGAGGCTCGTTAGAATGTATCCCCCCCATCTGAGTATCTCTACCTACAGCTTGAGAACTACCTTTACAAAGGTGCACCATATTTTTCTGGCAAGCCAATCAGAGCAGACTGGGCTTTTTCAAGAGGGGGGGGGCTAAAAGAGACAGGCGCTAAAACGGAGCGTTTCAGTATTCAAGTATATTCAGACAGACAGGATGAGAACAATAATGTGTTTTTGAACATTACAGCATGTAAACATGTTCTAGTAGAAACACTAAATACAAGTATGAACCTGTGAATGAGCACGATATGGGACCTCTAAGGTCTGTCTGCAGGTCAGTTCAGAATGTTTATTCCAGGCTTATTGTATGATTAGTCCTTCATAACACAATCACACATGTTTTACATGTGAACAATGCACATATTTTCTTTTTGATTTCCCTGGTTGTTTATTGATGTATTACTAATATGTTGGTTTGTATGTTTTGTTTTCAGGTCCTGTATCTTTGCTCTGCACTGTAATGAACCCCCCATTTCAGCCCAGCTCCTAGCCTTCCTCAGAGTTTTCTGCATGACAGAAGGTAAGACACTGACAGATACACCAATACACAATACACACACACACACACACACACTGTGAAATATCAGCAGCAGGACATTCCCTGTGGAACCTCGAAGCCACAAACCTGGCAGCACACCCTAAAACAAAACATGCCACAGTTTCCGACGCTCCTCAGAGAGCGTTGTCAAGCGACTGCTTCCTCCGCACATCGGCAGAGGGTAAGAGACGGAGAGGAGGTGGAGGTAGAGGAGAAAGAGTGGGGAAGAGCAAGGCCTGTCCATTTCTGAGCTGGTTAATTGATCAAGGCAGGCCACCAGATGTGTGGAGGGAGCAATCTCACCAGGGGATTTACAATATTCATCGGCATATATGCAGAATGGCACCGGTGTCATAAATCCCCAACCACACAAGGCCACATCATCTCTTACATGTGTGTGTGTGTTGACATTTCTTAACAGATGTGACATGATGGAATAGTGTGCGCACACAACCAGGGAGCTGCAGTTCGCCTCTTTCACCTTCCCATGTATCGAAGCCATGTTTAAAGGGAACTTTCAACCTTATCTCTATCTGAGTTAGGTATATAGTGTGATGTTCTCTGTGCCTCAGGGGGGCAGCTGCAAAACCTGTTGTTGTTCCGTACCACAGTGACAAGACACTGATGTACTCGGGGTACGGAAGAACTATGAGCTACTTCAGCTTGGATATGGTCTCCACCTCTGGGTAGATACAGCTGTGAGCCGGGGAGTGTGTTGTAGATGCCGCTTCAGAACGGAACTTGGACTAGCGGTTTTCTCAACACGTTCATACTGATTACACTTCCATAGTATATTTCCTCCATATCACTAAATGTCCCGTTACCAACAATGCCCTATAATATTGGCCAAACAGATGTCCAGTGTATCGCCACCTGGACATTATTTGTTGTCTTCCTTAGCAACTTGCAATGATGTAGCAACTCATAACGTAATAACTTAAAAATAATAAAAGCTCATAACGTAATAACAGCTTTGTTCGTAATGTAAAAACTTATTACATTATGAGGACATTATTACATTATAAACTTAGCAAAATAAAAAGTAGAATAATGTCATAAATTCAGCGCATAATGTAATCATTTTAAAAAGGAGTACTCTCCATGTCTCTTACAGTACAGGAACCCTCTAGTTTTACATGACACAAGTGGAGGAGTTGATTTAAAGCAAGTGGACTTTGTCTGTTTGGTCAAGAGGACATTTTCATCAATGGGTTCCATATTGATGAAGCCTCTTGGATGTGAGACTACAAGATATCCAGTGACCTGGACAAATGAGAACCTTACAGAGATGATGCTGAGTTTAATAAACTGCTGATTCTCAGCATGTAAAATAATAATTCCATACATAATTATTCAGCGAACAGCACTCCGTGCATCTTCTCCACTGGTGCACAGAGTGCTGTTCACTGGTTTACTCAGTTTATTATTGTTGAACGTGTGGCCGTGTTTCCATGAGCTCCACCATGGGTTAAAGAAACTAGCTGCCTTCCTGTAGGTTCACGTCTCACGGACACATTACCTTTTATAGTCAGTGTCGCTCGCCTTCACTACTTTTCTCTAACGGCTTGCAGTTGTGCTTCGGTTTCTTTTGAAGACATGCCAACATTTGGTTTGATTTCAGAGGAACTGAAGGACTACCTGCTTGGAGATCGTGCCATCAATAAGATCTTCACTCTGGGCAACAGCGAGTTCCCTGTCAGCTGGGAGAACGAGATCAAGTTGTGGACTTTCCTAGAGACCCGAGCTGCTCTGCTGCTCAAGACCTACAAGACCACATCACAGGTCAGTCTGCTGGAATCTGATGTTATGTTGAATGTTGTCATAGGCCGGATTTCAAGGGTTCAGGAGTTGAATATGTCTAGTTGAATTTGTTTACCTTCTAATGACCTTTTGTCATCTTTCCCTCCCTCTTTATTCTTCTATTATATTCTTCTTTTCACTCTGGCCTGGTCTCTTCTAGGAGGACAGCTCCATGCTTGAGAAACCTGATCTGTCTCTCCATTCCCGCGTGGCGATCCAGCTCCGCCTGGCCGAGAAGCAGATCCTAGAGAAGGCGTCGGCCAGTGGACGGGCCAAACGTCTTCACTTCGAGAAGAAGCTGGAAGAGGGCGCTCCGTTGCCTCGGTACGAGGAAAGCGATATCGCTTTGCTGGAGAACACTGACACAGATGCAAAGCTTCCTATTATCCTACGCAACCTGGAGGAGGTGGAAGAAGGCCAGGAGATCCAGGTGGAGGAACACAGTCACCTCCTGAATGGAGAGAAGGCTGTGTATGGTATGGATATGGAGGCTAACGGAGAGCCGGTGCAGGAGGAGACTCAGGAGAAGGTCAGCAAAGATGTTAATTCAGCTTTGGACTCGATTGGAAGTTCAACCCAAAAGGGCCAAAGGGAAGTGGCCGACCTAAGTGCCAGTCGAACTGAAGATAATCCCAAAGAGAACAGTGACTAAATTAATTTCACTTACTGCCACAGCCCATGCTATTTATTTATTTTTGTGTCTGCTAAATGACACAGAAATATAGAAGCTGAAAAACAAATTGAATTCAAAGTGGCAGAACCTTTCTGACTGGACGTTCATCCAGCGTGGCTTTTCTTAGTTGTCCGCAGCTGAACTTGTTTTAAAATGCTGTCAGTGTGTCCCTCAGCCTTCTGCGCAGAACAGCTCTAAAATTAGTTGTTTTTTTAAGTTTGAAACTTAGGTTTACATCATAACAGTTGGAGGCTTACGACATAGGAAGAAAGCAAAGGGGGACACCACAAACTGATTCCAGCAAATTGTTAAGTGAAGAGAAAAAAAAGAAAATGGAGTTAGGTGAATGTTATTTCCACAAAGCCAAAATGTCTCCCTAATGTCGTGAATTGCTTGATTTATTACTGCGGTTTGCCCCATATATGTCCAGTATGCTTTGAGTTGACAATCATACTCTCTAGTGCATGTTGGGGTGTGCTACTGAGTTAAGACCATCACTGCCCTCTAGTCCTCGTTTTCTGGTTCAAATCATTTCAAGCAAAACATCAAATCATTAGCCCGAGAGAACGCTTGTTTTAAATTGCTGGTCACTGTTATGGTTTGGTATGACAGGTCAAAAGGAAGATGGTTTTTGCTTTCTTAATGAAGAACTTTTTTTTTTTTTACCATCAAGTTGTATATTTTCCGTCATTACATCGTTACGGCCCTTATTAAGAAACAGTGATTTTAGTTTTATTGTGTTTTCAAACGTATCTTTATGAATGTACTCCGTTTACATTGCAGTAATAATTATCTTCGGATGTCTCCAAAGGGAGTGCTGAGTGACCCAGTGATCACTGAGAAAGCCATACGCACCACTGAGGACTCAATGAGACAGAAGACGATGACATATGTGAGTTCTCATGTTGGGAGCTTTTTGCTCCACTGATTTTCAACATGACACTTTTTGTATGAAAACCACGGAAGCGCCGTCAGCACGGTTCTTACACTCTTTAGCTTGTGTTGACTGTAGGGGTGGGCCCCAATAACTCTGTGCACTGATACAAAGAGCCACTACTGACCGAGTCCCTGATAGTCAATACTACAATCATTTGGCCAAGATTCTTATCAGTTACAACATTTGACCTTATTGTGGTTGTGGGTACTTCCAGTTTAACCCATTTACCTAAACTACCTATTTGGTCGTGAATAAGTGAAGTGAAATTCAAACATCAGAACCTAAAATGTCCATTAACTCACTCATGACTTTGTGTAGCTACTTTGTGCTTCAACTCTACTACAGTCAAGGACTTTACACACCGGGAGCGTGACCAATAAACAACATGAAAATGTGTAATACTCGCCTGCGTGTATCATCTATCTAGGGCTTTTATTGTGAAAGGTCAGAACGGAAGGAGTGGATCTGGTCGGAGCTGCTTTTGTCAAGCTTAAAAGTAGTAATAAAGTTTGTCCTGGATCGGACTACGGAGCCTCCATGTTGTTGTTCCAGAAATATCGGCGTAACTCAACCCGTCCCGCTCATCGTGTTTGCCTTTATTCACTATGCCAAAGCACCGAAAATCAACCTTGTTCTGGAAAAAAAATGATGACGCTTTTTTGCCGTGTAATATTCACGCTCTGTGTGAAAGTACTCATGACAAAAACAACAGTTAGAAAAAATATAGTGATGTGCAAATTAATCGCACAAAAAAAGCGCTGCCCGTGTGTAAAGGCCTTGATGCAGGGACAGAGTGGTTTATGGTAGAACTGGATGTGCCTCAATAGCAGAACAACAACAGTTGACATGGCAACCATATCAATCATTGACATAGTTTGGCAAAATCTCAAGTCAAGGTCCACCCACAAGTTTGTTGTTTTTGAGCTTATAACCACATTTCACGGTCTTCATGGGAACATGTAGTTATTGGTTAAGGTGTCATCACGTAACCTGGGTCAGGTGATAACAGATGGTTGTATATAGGGCTGCTCCCTAAACGTCCAAGATCCTAATCATCAGTGGAGAAGCCCCCCCGAGTCCACTCACATTTAATCCAATCACTTTTGTTTTAGTGGCGTCATTGTTGACAGAGCAACGCGGCAACACAGCGTGGCAGACTGTACACTTCACTGCTCTGACGCTCTCAGCTCCTGCGCTGGATGCAGCCAAGTCAGCTAAATGAGCTCTGAACCAGACGCTGGTCCGTGCTGCTCTTCTGCCGCCGTCCAGTGTGACTGAGTGTTCTGCTGACTGAGCTGTCGGCAGCCAATCAGGAGAGACGCACACTTTTTATTTCTTTGACCGTGCTGAGATATGATGTTTTTGCGGTACAGAAGATCAACAAAGGCATTCAAATAAGAGTGATACTGTTAAAACATGAGATTCATGTAGGCTGATGTAGGAGTTTATTGTGGAACTGTACTGTAAGTGGGCAGAGGCCATAAATGATATATTTCAGAGACTTATATGTAAGGTGTATTGGAAAAAAACAATCTAATAATATATAAAGTATATATAAAATGTCACCTGAGTCTGTGTCGGCCTGAAGTGCAGACTCTCATTCTGACTCTGGCAGGTCTCAGTCGTATATGGGGGAGAAGTGGTAACGTCTTCGGCATTGGATGTCCTCCATCTTTCTCCCGACGTCCACTGACTCCATGACTTTGACCCCTTCCCAGTCCTCTTCCCAATCAGGGTCAAAGTCAGTCAATCAATCCCTTCTGACACCAGAGGCAGAGGTTACCATCTCCAACCATATGCAACCACCTCGTATCACGCCAGTGCCATATTTACTGTAGGTCACATGATGACATCTAAACCAACTTTAGGAAAACTGACCAAACTCCATTTACTGATGAAGACCGTGAGATGTGGTTGAAAGCCCCAGAAAACACTAGTAAGTGTAGTTTAGTTCAGATTATCTTGACAAACGACTGTTCTCAAAGTTAACAATGAGCTTTAATGCTCCCGACTGATACTCTGGTAAATACTGCACAACCACAGTAGAATACAAACGTTTCACTCTCGTTTCCTTCAAGTTGAACTGGAGTTCAATAGTTCAATAGTTCAATAGGAAGTACGGAGGCCAAACTCACACCACGAATTAGCTCTGGTACAAAATGGGCTATCTTTTCTGGTTCTGCCCTCCTCTTATCTTAAAGGGGACATATCATGAAAAACCTACTTGTTCAGTGCTTGTGTTCATCCATCTGGATATCTGGAGTTCCTACCAGCAACCAACCCGCAAACTGTGAAATAAGACAACCCAGTCATTTTTTTGTGGGCTGCCGAGATCAGAAAACGGGATTTAACACGCCGTTCAGATTTGGTTCCCGTTCACATGGAGGCTCGTTAGAATGAGTATCTCTACCTACAGCTTGAGAACTACCTTTACAAAGGTGCACCATATTTTTCTCACAAGCCAATCAGAGCAGACTGGGCATTTTCAGGAGGGGGTGGGGCGGGGTGGGGGGGAGGCTTAAAGAGACAGGCGCTAAAACAGAGCATTTCAGACGGAGAGTGAATACAGGTATATTAGTATGAGAAAAACATTTAAATGTGATTTTTGAACATTACAGCATGTAAACATGTTTCTAGTAGAAACCCAAAATACAAGTATGAACCTGAAAATGAGCATGATATGTCCCCTTTAAGTAATTCCTTAGATAAATAGGTTAAATGTGCCTTGTTGTCCACTATCTCTACAGTGGAGCAGGTGGGTAATACGTTATCGCTGAAAGAAATGATAGCCAAAACTATGAAAATATGACAGAAGACTTTCCTAATTCCACGCTTAGTGGGGGAGAAAAGGGACAGTTGTATTCCTCCAATCAGAAACAAGCTGTGATGACACTGACTCTGCATACATATATGCCCTGTTAGGTTAAATGACAGAAATGGCTTTAAGGCAGTCTATTTGCATTTTTCCTTCATCTTGCTTGTGTGCATCTTGCAAATATCAAACAGTGAAAGAAGCTTGTTTGCAAATGATTGACAGCTTCTTGTTCTCAATGATCAATTACCTTTATCGGCTCAAGTAGTCATTTTTTGTTTTATAGACTGAATGGGAATGAATACACCCAACACATTTAGCAGAATCTATTTAAATGTATTTTTAATTACAGCAAAATTAACATTTAAAAGATTTTTGTTTAATTAAAAACAAATAAAAAAAAGCTTGCAGTAGAGTCATTCTTTGAGAGTGTGAAGAGGTTTATCTTTCTTTTTATTTTGATAATAGCATTTATCTACACTGGTTAAATTCATTTCATTTTAAAATCTTGCTTTATTAAATGTTCTAATTTAGGTTTTACATCTTTAGACACAATACGGCGATCCGTTTTGTAACCTGTTTGCGATCAATTTAAATATTTACATACAATATTACAGTTATAGACATACTTACAGAACATTTAAAAAAAATACAGTACACTCATTCTCTGTATATCCGAGAGTGAGACAAATTGATTGATATTAATCTCCTGCCTGTGCATGAAGTCAGGAGAACAAACACCTCCAGAGCTCACTAATTCACACGCTCTAACTTGTTTGTTGGATCTGTACTAAATCATTTTCATTACCAATTCAACCAATATCAGAAAATAGTGAACAATTCCATCAGTTTCCCAGAGCTCAAGGGAATGTCTACAAATTGCTCTTGTTTAGTTGTTTGAACTAAATCCTAAACATATTCATTTTACTATAAAAGACTAAGAAAACCAATGTTGAATGTCAAAAATTGCTTAAGTGATTAATCGATTATCAATAACTTTACCGATTAATTTTATGCTGATTGACTTATCAATCAATCAATAATAGTCTCATACGAAATGGGAATTTTGGTATTAGGGGGAGTTATGTGGTGGAACTAGCCTAGCTCTTTGCTAAGCTAGGCTAGTCACCTCCTGGTTCCAGGTCTATACTTCTAATGCATAAACAGGAGAGCGGTATTGATCTTCACATCTAATTCTTAATAAGGAAGTAAATAAGTGCACACAGTGTTGAACTGTTTCTTTAAAGTTATAGCATGACCCCTCGGTAGTTCTGCTCAAAATGGTTTTGGAAGTTCTCGACAAATTGAAATAAAGCGTTACAACTGTCCCTGGTCTCCCCTACTTGATATTGCTCTCGCTGGATTTTTGTATTACTTTTGACACATTTCAGCTCGTTATCTGCTGTGACTGTCAGTGAACCTTGACTTTGGCCTGGTGATTTCGACTCAACCACCTATATTGTGAGTTGGGCTCACAGTGGTGGTAGTGAATAACCACTGCCACGGTGTTCCCTCTCCAAGTGGTATGACCAAAACTAGGATCCGTTTACCTTAGGTCACATGTTTATGACCTCTTTGTACCGCATGATGCTCTTGTTTGATATCACGTTTGATGTGTCACTTGTCTTTCTGTGACTCTAGCACTTTTCCATCACAAATCTCTATTTTTTATGCAATCATGTAATTTTAACAACCTTTGGAAACATCTAGTCTGTTTGCTGCTTTTCTAAAAACCTCTGTACCATAGTTTGTGTGTGTGTGTGTG
>CAKAOI010027077.1:0-19121 GCA_916701655.1 Sebastiscus albofasciatus
TGCATATATAATGAGTATTGCACAATCAAATCATTGCACAATGTATTGTATAGTTTATGTAAGAGATAATGTACAGCGAGCCGGTCATTGTTGTGAAATAAACCCCGACAGGGCGATGTGGATCCCGACGGAGGGGTTTATTTCACAACAATGAACCGCTAGCTGTATATTATCCTGCTTATTATACGGCTACTTATTTAAGAAATCAATAATATGACACAAAAATGGTCCGCCAGAGTCCGATATCAGAACTGCTGCCATAGCAACAGTCTGTTATACATAGCAACGGTCTGTTATAAAGAAATAACAGACCGTAGAACGCTGTGACTGACCAATCATCACAACAAAGCTGTGTAATAAGTATATTAATTATATGTTATTACTGTAATGTGATTCATTATGCCTCATAATAATGTCATCTTCTCTTTCTCTGTCTGTGTAGCTGGCAGGCCTGGGGTGGGACAGAGAACATGGCTGAACCACGGCGGGAGAGCACCAGCAGCCTGCAGAGGAAGAAGCCTCCCTGGCTCAGACTGGACATTCCCACGGCTCAGATGTCGCTAGATGAGCCGCCCACTTTTGTTCAGGTGTTCTTTCTCACTGAATCCCCTTTTTGTTTTTTTGTCATTTTCTTTTCATGACTTGTGTTCACACCTGCGTCCTGTTTTCCTGTGTAGCCGGTGAAGAGGCAGGGGTTCCTGCGCAGTATCAGCATGCCGGTGGAAACCTCTCACCTCCAGTCGCCGCCCCGCGACCTCTTTGACAACCGGCGGCATGTCTTACAACGCCAGTCATCCATCACTCAGACCATAAAGAGGTAAACGCAGCATTAATGTCTTGATATAAGTGGGTTGTAGCATGCTTCAAGATTAGAATATGAGTTTGCAGATTATGGGATGAAATGCTACAGTATGTAATATAAGCAGCACATGCTTATATAAGATTTATGAGTTAAATGGAGGATGTTAGCAGCCTGAGTCCCATTGCATGTAAAAAATAACTTTTCCATTTAACTACAGTATTTCTGCTTTCCTTTTTTTCCAAATTGCATGACTGTTTCTGTCGTCTGCCTGGTTATAACCTTCCTAATGTCGTAAATCTCAATGAAAACCTTAAAGTCTTAACCTAACAGTCTGCTTTGCTCTCTCTCTGCACGACGGCTACAGCACTGTCCAGCTGCACTTTTCCTTCTCACTGCCTGTTGTTGTCTTTTCTCTTTCCTCTTCCTTCCTTCTGTCCCCTTCTCGCCACCTCGCGGCCCTGCTCTGCCTGGTCACAGCAGCAGAAGGGTGCACTTTGAGCGGATTAACACGGTTCCTATTAAGGGGCAGCGGGCTGCTCGCCGCAGCATCAGGAAGCACCACTCGCTCTCCAGAACGCTGCTCAGGTACGGCAGGACGTCCCTCACAAGACTGCAAGTGTTAGGGTCAGGTGTGTACTGTATACTCGCTTATTCACTATGAGGAAATAAGTGAGTATACTGTATACATGTTTAGCTCACAGTGATAATTCTGACATGACTTGACTATGACTTGCCCCAAACTGCATGTGATTATCATAAAGTGGGCATGTCTGTAAAGTGGAGACTCGTGGGTACCCATAGAACCCACTTTCATTCACATATATTGAGGTCAGAGGTCAAGTGACCCCTTTGAAAATGGCGGTGTCAGTTTTTCCTCGCCAACATTTTGCGTAGATTTTGAGCATTATTTACCCTCCTTTGCGACAAGCTAGTATGACATGGTTGGTACCAATGGACTCCTTATGTTTTCTAGCTTCATATGATGCCAGTATCTTCACTCTAGCTTAAAAACTGAGCCCGCTACAACCTAAAAAGCACAAGTTGCGTTAATGCATTAAAGAAATGAGTGGCGTTAAAACGTTTTTGCACTGACCTGTTATTATCACGTTAACTTTGACCACCCTAATCTTTATTCACTTTACACGTTACAAGATTCCCTCAGTCACCAGCTGTTGCAGCTGTGAGTCATAAAAAAATACTTTTAAATGGGTCATAAGAGGAACTGAAACCAAAAGCTCAAAGTCATTTTCCTGTTACAAATTCCTCTTTGTTCAGAGTTGCAGTAATGACCCAGCCGGGCAGTGAGCAGGCAAACAGGATTCATCACAAGAAGTTGTTGCTTCTCAGTGGTACTTGTTAGTGGGCCTGCAGCGTTTTAAGGCTGACATGCCGTGTCTGAAGGCTTCTTTCGTGGACACTGCTGCAAAGAAAGGCACACATATAATAATAATATAATATTATAATAGCTTTACAATCTTGTCACTGACACATTGAGAGCATACTTGTCAACCCTTTTTATCATCTCAACCTGTTTCTAGCACTGTACAGCGTGTATAAGCCGTACTGTTTCCAAAAATACAGCTACACCAAATGTCGCTTCCTGGTGAAAGAGAGCTGCTCGTGGTTTGATCTGCGCTCACCTCTGAGTTTAGCGCACATAATCAGTGCACGCTGCACCCAAAGTAGGGTTCAGCTCGATGCAGCAAAAAGTCGTCGTGGCGCGCCGCAAGCCATTGGAAATAATAGGTTTAAGAGTGCAGTGGTGTCGTTGTTTTGTTGTGTCTGAAATGACCTTCAGTGAGTGAGAGAAGGAGAGGGAAATGGAGAGTAGGAGAAAGAAATAGGCCTACTCAAGTGAATAAATGAAAACTGACGATGCCAGAGATTCACACAAGAGGCCAGTTACTCTGTATTCGTTCCTGAGAATTAAAAGTTGCATGCAGTAACGTAAAGCTGAAAAAAAAAATTATAATAACTTAACTAAGCAATTTTCACACTTTAAAAGTCACCAGAATGTAGGAAACAAAGTCTTAAAACTTTTGAAATCCTCCCTATTTTTGAGGTCTCAAGGTTGGCAAGTAGGTTATGTTTGAGAGCAGAGGACCAGACAACCAGCAAAACATATTCACTGACGAAAAAAGTGAAAAATAGACTTTAACCAAACTTCACTGAACATCCACTCTGCAGCTGGTAATTAGTGTAGAAACAGCGAGCTTGCCTGAACTTTTCCTTTGAAGAATGTTTCCACTTCCTCTTCCTGCCCTCGGGGTGCAATAACGTTGTTTGCTCTGGTACTTATTAGGCTTCAACTTCAACAACGTGATTGCATGTATATTCATCAACGTTCGGCGGAACTGGAGTGGAGTAGGACACAATTAAAACCTCCCGAAAAATCCCCCGTTCTCTGTTAATTGGATTTGCCGTCGGCTTGTGTCAATTAAGATTAGAGAAATCTGAATAAGTTGGACTTTATTTGCAGTAAATCCCTCTCTTGCTCTCTCTTCCTTTGAAAATATAGACTTTGTGACTCTCCTACATGCATTTGGTCTGTGTGTACCTGTCTTTCCTGGTGTGTCTGGACATAAACATGCCCAGACTTGCTCCCTCTACTCTGCCTATTACTTGCACTATTCTATTCTACATCCACGGAAAGCGCAGTCTTATCAGTCCCACACGTTTGTTGACCCATTCCTGCATATACATGGCTCATTAATGAGTGCCTCTACACCTCAAGTTCCACCATGCCAGATAGCATTGAATCTGTCTGTGAGAAATGAAGCATGTGTGAAAGGTCAGTGTTTGTGGTGTTAGGGGAACAGCGGACTGGTTTGGGGTCAGCAAGGACGGCGATGCCACCCAGAAATGGCAGAGGAAAAGCCTCCGCCACTGCAGCCTGCGCTATGGGAAGCTGAAACCACAGGTGATCCGAGAGATGGATCTGCCCAGCCAGGACAACATCTCCTTAACCAGCACGGAGACGCCGCCTCCTCTCTACGTCCCCTCCTCACAGTATGGCATGCAAAAGGTAAAGTGGTTTGCTTTGCTTAATGCTGTTCTTATTTGAATCCATTTTTAATGAAAATATGTCATGCAGATGGTGGAAAATCATGTGCTTTAACTTGAAAAAAGAAACAAATTAGAGACTGATGTACTTGAATGTATCACTGGGACATCAACTTAGCACACAGGTGCATTATGACCAAAGACTCTCCTTGTTTTGAGCCTGTCTCTTGTGTTAAATGTGTTGAATGTCCCTTGATAATTCATATGGTTTGGCTCTTTCTAACTACCACTTGTTGAACCCGTTGGTCCCCAGATTGTGGACCCGTTGGCACGAGGACGAGCCTTCCGTATGGTGGAGGAGGTGGATGGCTACAGCGTGCCTCAGACCCCCATCACCCCTGGAGCCGCCTCGCTTTGTTCCTTCACCAGCTCCCGCTCAGGTCTCAACCGACTGCCTCGTCGACGAAAGAGGGAGTCTGTGGCGAAGATGAGCTTCAGGGCCGCGGCAGCGCTGGTCAAGGTGAGTGAGAGGGATGAGATCCACTGAACAGATTAAATACGGATAGTAAAATAGATAATATATGTACAAAAACACTGTACATGGTCCTTTCTGTACGTTATTGGACTTTATTGGTGTTGTTTTACTTACTTACTGTGTGTGTGTGTGTGTGTGTGTTTCTCAGGGGCGCTCAATACGGGACAGCACTCTAAGACGGACCCAAAGACGCAGCTTCACCCCTGCCAGCTTCATGGAGGAGGACATGGTCGACTTTCCTGATGAACTGGACACATCTTTCTTTGCCAGAGTAAGACGGGGAAGAACAACAATGTTGTTGTGTTACTGTGTGACCTGTGAATAATAATTCTCATTTTAAAAACCCATGGGATCACGATTTGTTGCACCTCTACTCACTGTTTTCTTTCCACGATGTGTTTTTTTCTAGGATATTCTGATGCAGGAGGAGTTGTCCACGTACGCAGACGAGGTGTTTGAGTCGCCGTCTGAGGCGGCCATGAAAGAGGTAGAGCCCAGCGGCAAGAAGGATGAGACGGAGCTGACAGGCAGCGCCCTTGACAAGACAGAGCTGGAGAGAAGTCATCTCATGCTGTAAGTTACTGCGCTGTGGCCACAGTGTTAGTCATTCAGGCTGTGCTGATACAGATGTTTTTAGAATAATGATTAACACGATCCATGTTACTGGAAAACAGTTCTCACACATCAGCTCTATTGATAACCAATCTGACAACACTATGAATATTAATGATCTGGTTGATTTTGGGCTATTTTTCTTCCATAACACGTCTTCTTTCAGATAAGTGGAAAGAAAACATCCAAAATACACATTTAGGTGTTTATTTTACTACTTTGTCTCTTTGCGTCTGTAGATTTCTCATAAATTCACCAAAGGTTAGTCTTAGATAATGTCTCGTTTGCATATTTTAACATATAATTTCAGAAAACTTGAAATACAAAAAAAATGGTCTTAATGTAAGTAATCAACTGGGCAGGTTTAATGGTTATTTATTAGTTAAATGTTTTACCCTATTCACCTGGGGTGTCTTCTATATGTAGTACATTTTACAATACATATCTTTAAAGGCTGATTTCTCAAAATTAGGTTTTTCTCATACTAAATCTCCACTTCAATACACCACGCTTCCCAGTTTCATTCCTATCTATATTCTGAAGGTTTTTACAGAGGGGTTTGTTCATATATCATTCATGGCCTGATTTATACAGCATTTTATACATAAAAACATGACGGAAATTGATTTTTGTTATGGCTGTTGACAATATTTTCTGATTTATGGAGTTATGAAATCTTTGACTCTAATATGTCAACAACATGAAACAACAGTTTTGAACCTGGCTTTATCCAATGTTCACATTTCTATTCTGGAAATGTATGCAAAGTAGCACATAATTGATAACATAATGCATAATTTTCATATTTAAATTTAACATTTCAGAAAACTTGTAATACAAAAAAATAATTGTCTTAATGTAAGTAATCAACTGGGGAAGTTTCATGTTGATATCTATTAGTTAATTTTTTTTACCCTATTCACCCGGAGTGTCTCCCCTTCAAAGTAATGCAGAGTCGTCTCCTCTGTTAACTCTTCCAGACCCCTGGAGCGAGGGTGGCGTAAAGCCAAAGAAGGAACTCCAGGACCACCAAAGGTGCCCTTGCGGCAGGAGGTGGTGAGTGTTACCGGGCAGCGGCGTGGCCAGCGCATCGTTGTACCTGTCAAGAAGCTTTTTGCCCGAGAGAAGAGGCCTTATGGACTGGGCATGGTAGGGAAGCTCACAAACCGCACCTACCGCAAGCGCATTGACAGCTACGTCAAGAGGCAGATAGAGGACATGGATGACCACAGGTACTGCACCTCTTCACAGACCTGACTAATCAGCGCTTTCTCTCTGCTTCCCTCAGTGGATGACAATGATGGATGATGAGCGCTGCTGTTCTTTTTTTAACATACACACTCTCGATCTCCTCCAGGCCTTTTTTTACATACTGGATCACCGTTGTCCATTTGCTCATCACTATCCTGGCTGTATGCATCTATGGTATTGCACCAGTGGGCTTTTCCCAGCATGAGACAGTTGATTCTGTGAGTAACGGCTCAGTTGTGATTATTTGTTAACCCACTTTAACGATATTTTCATCTCATATTTGATTGTACTCTTTTTGTGATTTCTTCTGATTTAGGTTTTAAGAAACAAAGGTGTGTATGAAAATGTCAAGTTTGTGCAGCAGGAGAACTTTTGGATCGGGCCGGGGTCGGTGAGCGCTCCTCTTTTGATAGAAGATCAAGAATACAAGAACTAATCCTGTGTATATATGTCTTTAAATAAACGCTACATTTTAGATGTTTTCTTTTCCCTTTATCTCTGTATTGTTAGGAAGCTCTGATCCACTTGGGGGCCAAATACTCTCCATGCATGCGGCAGGACAAACAAGTGCATGATCTTATCAGGGACAAGAGAGCTATCGAACGTAACTCTGCCTGCTGTGTGCGTAACGATCGCTCCGGCTGCGTCCAAACCTCAGAGGAGGAATGCTCGGTGTGTAAACAAACCCAGTTCTTCTTCGTGTTCCTCGACCTTTATAATTCAATACAGATAGAAGCTGTGGGAACGTCTAACCCTTTCTTTTGTGCTTTTTATTTCTAGAGTACTCTAGCTGTGTGGGTAAAGTGGCCGAGGCATTCCAGCACACCCCAGTTACATGGTAAAGACAGACAGTACGGCTCCGTGTGCCATCAGGACCCCAGGTGAGATTCACTAGTAGTTCTTTCATTGCACACAGTATTTAAAATGGTAAAATATAATGTGTGCATATTGTTTGTCTCATTACAGGATATGTCTAGAGCCTGCCTCAGTATCTCCTCATGAATGGCCTGATGACATCAGCAAGTGGCCAGTGAGTGCAGTAAAATCTGGTATTTAGGCATGAAGAGGGAGATTATAGATAAGGTTGTTTGAAAAGTTATATCATGGGTGATCAGCCACATATGATCTGACTTTGATTAAATGGTTGTGGGATTTAATTATCTTTGTTATTTGAAAATATCACATTTTTAGCTAAAGGGGAACTACATGTTATTCCTGTGGTCTAAGACAGTCCAAAAATATATCACATTTTAGCACTGACGAAGATCTAGAATTAAATCGCTGCTACAAAAACTAAAAAACACTTTGCTTTTGCTTTTAGATTTGTACCAGGTACAACACAGGGAACCACACCAACCTGCCTCATATAGACTGTACCATCACAGGCCGACCATGCTGCATTGGAACCAAAGGGAGGTGAGGAGAGCTGATGTACCTACAGTATGATGAACCATATCCTGGACTGGTAAAAAAACAACATGATATATGACTAGTTTACTTCATTTATTAATTGCTGCTTGTTTTCTTCAAGGTGTGAAATCACATCCCGAGAATATTGTGACTTCATGAACGGCTACTTTCATGAGGAGGCTACTCTCTGCTCTCAAGTAAGCAACTTTCTCCTTGTTATGCACAAATGAGGCATTTTATTTTCTCATGGGAAACAAAAGGAGAGAAGCTATTTAATGCAAAAAGTGCAAAAGTTAATTTGCCTTGCATCTGTTGCTGTTTTTAATCTGGTGTACTAGTTTTTATACTTCCTGAATACCAGTCTGAGTCTGTCTTCATTTACATGCCATTTGTGATAATATTATGCGTATGACTGAGGAGCATTACTTAACATGCTGTGCTTTGTCTTTCTTCAGGTGCACTGCATGGACGATGTGTGTGGACTGTTGCCTTTCCTCAACCCTGAGATCCCAGATCAGTTTTACCGGCTCTGGCTCTCACTTTTCCTGCATGCTGGGTGAGTCACTAGCTGTCAGCAAATAGGTTTGCTTATTCTAAGATTTGCCTGCAAAGGAAACAGACAAAAATAATAGGGGATGTATTTTATTGTACTATTGTTATACAAGTTATATTCAGAGAGTTTTTTTAATGGGTTTGTTTTGTGCAGGTATTTTCAGCTTAAAAAAAAAAAGAAAACCTACATATGTAAAGCACTTTCTACCCAAAACTAAGCAAAACTTGCAAACCAGAAGCACTATTTAGTGGAAAAGGTCAGCCTATCAGCCTGAGAATCAGTCAAAACAACATTTCAAAAGGCCTGATATACTAGATCCGTGTTTTTCACCCAGCGGTGAGGAACAGCATGATTAAAAGATCAGAATCAGTTTATTAGCCAAATGTGTTTGGCACATACAAGGAAATTGGCTCCAGCTGTCAATAGCTCTTCTCTTGGTGTTTTCATACTCACATCACAACAAAACAAAAGCACAGAAAGATAAAGAGACATTCAGCAGATATATGTAAAAGAAAAAAACAGGACAGCAGAAGATAAAGCTTCCAGAAGCACAGGTGAGGTTATTGGTTGTTATGTATAATAAAAATAAGAGTGCATGTGGGAGGAAATCTTCAACGGTACCAGATGGCTTCAGGTTCCCTACCACACTAAGATAACAATTCAAACAAATCAAGTAGAGTTCAATGTCATACAGATTTACTGTCAAATCAAAACAGTACAAGTAAATCGAGCTGGTCCATGGAGCAGACTGATCTAAGAGTAAAAAGACACATACATTTATAGATTCAATGTATATTCAATACCTCCCCAAACCAGGAAATGAGTTAGCATTTTAGCACTTCCAGTTCCCTTGTCTGTATACTTGCGCTCATGCAATTTTTGTCGAGGTAACCATGGCGATGCTAACTTCCTGGTTGGCCCGATTTAGCCTGTTTCCCATAACCATATTTGGAGATGTTTTTTAACACATAACTGTATCTCTCCAAGTCTCGTTTCTTGGTCAACCCTTCCGTGCATCTTCCCATGGCTTCAGCTTATTAAAAAATGATATCTTTGTCCACCAACACATTTCTAATTTCAAAACCCTCCTTCTGTTAGCTGCGTGCACCTGGCCTTTCTTATCTCTTGTGGGACTGAGAAAATACAAACTTCTCTCCGCCACAGAGAGACAAGAGAGACAAGTTCTCATCATTTCTCTGTAAGGCTGGCAAAACAAGAGTGTATCATAGCCACTGAAATCACCCCTTCCTGTTGCTTGACCTTCACACACACACAGTAATAGCACAGGTCAGTGCTGTGGATACACTGGATATAGAGATAGAATATAGGCAGTAACAGAAACTAAGTGGTAAATGAGGCGATTATTTCCTCCTGCAACTGGTTATGCATTATCACAGTTGTTGGAATAAATAGTATATGGATAGTCCAATAAAATAAAGTACCTCCATATTCCTGTGATAAAAGATTGGCTGAATAAAGATACTTTGGTTCAATTTAGTGAATCATCTATTTATTCACTTACAGCGGGAGTTGTTCTCACTGTACTTCCGTACTGTATGTCACAAATATGTTAATCATACGCAGCTGATTGCAGTTATGAACTGTATATTTCAGACTACCAGCACTCCTTTGGTTTAGTTCAGACCTGTCAGTCAGTCTGCACAAAGAGCTGACCTCACTGTTAAGAGGAGCAGTGCTTCATCTTCGTGCTGTCTGTTATCTGTCTCCTGGGTAATTAAACAAAGTGCCCTCGCTACACGAACTCATTAAGCTTCAGTGAGATAGAGACCGATTTTGTTGATGGGCAAAGTCATCGGTCTGCTGAGGGGTTTGCCTCCTCAACACCGAGGAATTATCTTCTCAACACGTGCAGCTTTTCTCTCACACACACACACACACACACACGTGACATTGCACACACATGAGCACTTTGTCTATTTCCTGTCCTCCCAGGATCCTTCACTGCCTGGTGTCGGTGGCTTTCCAGATGACCATCCTGAGGGACCTGGAGAAGCTGGCGGGCTGGCTGCGCATCTCAATCATTTACATTCTCAGTGGCATCACTGGCAACTTAGCTTCAGCCATCTTTTTACCCTACAGAGCAGAGGTGATCACCAGTCTCACATCCATACAACATATCACTGTGCATTCATGAGTCATATTATGTGTCAGAGACAGGGGCCATTGTAGAGTCTTTTTAGGGGTGCTCAAGCACATATAAATTTCATCTCGGCTGTAGCAGACACTCTTAAGGCTAGACTGAATATATTGGTACCAACCATGTCATGCTAGCTTGTCGGGAAGAACACTAAATAACGCTGTAAAGCTAAATTTGGCGAGGGAAAACTGGCATGATGATTTTTAAAGGGGTCCTTTGACCTCTGACCTCAAGATATACTGGGGTCCCTAAACAGTCTTGGAATTACTGCATTATATTTTGTGTTTTCATTTAAATAAATAAAGACATTTCCACCATAACTCGATGCAGAAAAAGCAGAAATTGGTGCATAAAGATTCACCAGATTGCAGGAAATGAAGTGTTTGATGCTCAAAATTGAATATGTGTCCCCCCACAATGGTGAAACGAAACCTACGCCCTTGAATCTACACGTGACCCCCTAAAAGGTCTGATCCTAGAACCGCCCCTGGTCAGAGATTTCCTGTTTGGGAGCGCATCAGGTTTACTAAGAAAACCATATAATGCAAAAAGAACTTTTAAATCCCGTTAGAAATGTTTGTGAACATATTTTTTTTTTCTGCTGTCGTTGTGTCAGGTGGGCCCAGCCGGCTCTCAGTTTGGGATCCTGGCCTGCTTGTTCGTGGAGTTGTTCCAGAGCTGGCAGATCCTTGCCCAGCCCTGGAGGGCCTTCACCAAGCTGCTGTGTGTGGTGCTCTTCCTCTTTGCCTTTGGGCTGTTGCCATGGATCGACAACTTCGCCCACATTTGCGGCTTCATCTCCGGCTTCTTCCTGTCCTTCGCCTTCTTACCCTACATCAGCTTCGGCCGCATGGACCTGTACCGCAAGCGCTGTCAGATCATCGTTTTCCTGCTGGTGTTTGTCGGGCTCTTTTCAGGCCTCGTGGTGCTCTTCTACGTCTACCCAATCAAGTGTGAATGGTGCGAGTTGCTCACCTGCATCCCCTTCACGGACAAATTCTGCGAGAAGTACGACCTCAACGCTCACCTCCATTGAAGTGCGGACACAACAGGAAGGCATCAGGTCAAAAGATGTGGACTAACAGATGATATCAGCCAGTCTGTGTCTCCACTCTGCCCCTGTGTGACTGGGGGATTGTCCCCTTCTCTGTGAACAATATCCTTGTGTTTTTTTTACTCTGTCAGTATGAATACTATGCCACTCATCTTAAACACTTCCTTTAATCACCTCCCTGTTCACCGGCAGTCATTATCACGCCTTCACTGTCCAGTGAATCAAAGGTATGGCACTTCTGAACCTCATCAAAATTCTCAGCTGCCGTTTACATGCGCGGCAGGAATTAGAGAAGCCAGCGCTGGTACAGAGAGAAGGATTTTTTTATTTTACATTCACACTCCAGACATAGGTTTTTATTATTCAGGCAACCTCATACCGAAGCAGGGACAAAAATCAAATATTGATACCGTTGGTGCCTTGTTGATAAATGTACCAACTACTGCCATATTTTTGTTACATTATGCTGAGCACTCGAATGTTTTCTTTTTATTTGTTTATTGCTTCTCAAGAAGTGATGATTGTTTTGAACACGGTAGTGTTTTAGCTACCTGTCTACTCACATGTAACTGAAAACAACAGTAAAAAAAATCTACAAATTCAAATTTCTCTCAAAGATTGTTTTATTCACATCATGCAACAAAGAAAACAGCAAATGTCTGCTACAAATATTCAAGCGTTTGTTTTTAATGTACATCCTTAAGTGACTAACTTTTAAAGTAATCACATCAAACCTTTTGAATTACATGGTTTACAAAAAATACAACAGTATTTACATAACAAATCCAGATTTAATGCTGAAAATTTACAATAAATTGCCTCGATTACAATATTGAATTGTGAACGATTTGACAAATAACAATAAGTGAATGGAGTCCACTGGTGCATACTGGCTCTGCGCCTCTATCTGTCCATCTGTTGAGCTGTGTTTTATTAATCTCATCTGCCCTGAGTCCATGTTAGAGGTGAGTAAGTGGAGGAAGGGTGGGGGGTAGGGTGCTCATGGACTAGCAGCCGCTGTTCCGCCGTGTGTACGCCTGCCCGCCGACCATGTACTCCATCTCTTGGAACTGCATGTTGGATATGGAGATGGCTGACGGCCCTTTCGCCTTGAAGCCGGCCTTGAGGTAGAAGGGCACCAGGAAGTCCTCGCAAATCAGCAGAGCTCGGCGGAGGCCCGGGACACAGCGCAGGTACTGCAGGTAGCGCCACAACAGGATGGAGCCCTTGCCCTGCTGGCGACAGTGACGGTGCACTGACAGCACATGGATGTGCACAGTGGGGGTGTTTGGGACATGCTGAGTCATTGCCTCCTGCAGAAAAGAGGCAAAGTCAAAGCACCCATGAGGCAAAATTCATACGCATATCAGCAGGTGTGTCAAAATCAGTAATTTGCAAAGGTTTGTCATATTCTTTATACATTTTTCTAAGTGTATTCATACCTGTGAGAGCCTCTCTTTGTCCCAGCCAGAGCCGATGATGAAAGCTACCAGCTGTCCCTCCTCGAACCAACCCAGCGACAGCTCAGGACACTGACCCAGGAAGTTAAGCACTTCATCCAAGGTAAGTGGACACTCTCCAGACACAGAGACAAATGCTGGAGGAGGGGTGAAAAGAACCAGTTTATTCAGTGGGTCATATCAACATCTCTATCAACACAAGAACAGATACTAATTGTGTCACTGGGGGGTCTATAAGAGGAGATTGCACTATTCTGTTGCGGAAAAATGCCTTTATTCAGTCAGCCTGGTCTGCCAGAGGTTCAAGAGAGTCAGGTATAATTCCTATCCAACAACTAAACATGTATAGATCTTTCAGTACCCAATTTAAACAATGGATGATTAATACATACACATGCTGCTTCTATCTATATGTCCTGCTTGTCTGCAGTGTTGTTTTATATGTATAAATGTCACTACTGTTTCTACTGCTTTTAACAACTGTGTGTCCTTTTCCAACTTTTAAACTGCATGTGCTGTTTTATGTTTTTGTTCTGATGTATTTTAGGATGCCCTTTTTAACACTTTGACCAGTGACAACAGATGAAAAATAGCCTTTTGGCATATGTATTTATTCATTTGTACTGTCCTTTCTCAAATAAACTAAACTAAACTAATAACAGAATGGAAAATACAGTATATTCCTCTTTATCAAACACACACAGTCAAATTCTTACCTGATGATACACAGCGTTAAATCACATATCAGGTTAGTTATACGGTGAGCAGAAACTTGTCTTACCTTCTCTCTCTATCTCAAACACACTGATGGCGTCCTGTGGCGTGAGGTTCCTGAACTCGCTGGCGGGGAGCGTGTGTCGTCTCTGTCGCAGAGGGTTGACCACTCTGCCAGGCGTCTTCAGAAAGAAGGGCTTGAGGAACGGTGAGCCACTGACCTGCTGTGTCATGATGCCTCAATAATTCAAGACGGGAGGTTCTGATTGTTCTTTCTGTTTTCTTCTCTTCCAGCCTTTTGCAATATCAAGTTTACACTGTATACTGTAAATGAAGCAAAGTGAAGCTGACACAACTCTCAGTGTTCTCTGTTTGTCCTACAGCTCTGTAATGTAACTCCCTTCAGAAGGCAAGGTGCTGACCCTCGTGTCTCGTCTCCTCCTCCTCTTCTGTCTCTCTGATCTCATACTGTAGAGTGGTCGTCTCAAAGTAGGATAGCTGTCTGCACGTGTCTCCAAAGTCTCTAAATCCCCCCTGCTTTCAAATGACAGACATTACAGTATGTTCTTTCATCAGTTCAGAGACAGACAACTCTGTAGTTGCAGCATTTCATTGTGCATATTTTAATTAGACACTAATTTGGATTTAACATCAGCTCAGGGTGTTGACAGCAATCATCTGTAGGTTATATTTATCACACCTTAATTAAGAAAATCTATGGTATTTTCAAATATTCACCGTGTGATGAGGATGTCGTTGTGACAATGAGATTTTACGCCAAATTAGATGAGTTCAGGCAGATTATTTATATGAATGTTCACCTTCAACAGGAAAAAGCTGTTGTTGAGATGTGATGACAGATCAGGATTAGTTTTTTACATTGGGACATATAACTCTTAGCTGTACTTCTTAACTGTACATTCAGGTATGTGCTTTTCAGGGTGGGGAGGAGCGAGATGTGGTGTGACTGGATACTGTGATAACGCATGTTTTGCGCAGATCAAGGGCATGTGGGCTAATTTAACCGTACTGAGTGAGGGCGGAGATTTGTGTGGATTGCTGTTGGGATGATTTCAGGCCTCAAAGAGGTTTAGTGCAGACTAATTAAATGAGAGAGCACTTGCTTCGACTGGCCTGAGGCAAACATGTTTACACAGACTTGTTAACACACTATAATAGACGAGTCCTTTCAATTCAGTATAAATTAGTTTTTTATGGAACGATAATCCTAGAGCTCTAGATTATAAATTCTCCTCTAAATATATTATGGTTTGCAAATATCTAATAATTTAAAACAGTTTTCTTGGTTGATTTCTTTCTCAAGGATCTATAAATAATGAACACCCTGTTTTTGAAGAGGTCTTAGTTTACTTATTTCTCTGCAGAAAAACAGGCTTCACACCACAATCACACGGCTTGAGGCTTAGCCATAATATTGTTTAATGTAGCCTCAAGAGATGAAATCAAAATTGTTTTAAGGATTATTGTTTTGCCTCACCGCTTTTCTTTTGGCCTTCACTACAGTGATGAATGGGAAATCTCCCACGTCATCTGAACAGATGGCCAATCATAAATACGAGAACATCTCTGGCCGTGAGATCATCAGATGTTAGAGATGAGCACGTATTGTCCAGAGATTAAATCACCTTTTCTGAACTGCAACTGTGTGTCCTGTGAGGCGAGGCGCAGTCTGAAATAATTCCTCTTAAAATAGCCGACTGAAAAGCAAGGGTTGAGTTTTGAGAAACATGTTTCAGCTTCGACAAGCTAATAAATTTAAAAGAGTTTAGGAAAGCAGACAGGACTTTGGCTCTCGAGCTGATAGAAGATTAAATGTATACAGTATAACCTCACCCGCTGACCTTCTCTAGCTCAAAATGTCATAGACCCTAATCTCATTTACAGCATGCGTACAGTATACACATGCACACACATTTTCTCAGTGTATTATGTTTTTACAGGCTAGCTCGAGGCCACAGCGTAACTGAAACCTCATTAAACTTGACATCGGCGTACACCTGTTGGTCCAGCTGAGCAGAGAGCAGCGGTTAACCGATACTGCAGCGGAATTATGTTTGAAATCTGAAACACCTAGAAAATTCATCCTGAAATGAACTGTCACACAACAGCAGAGTTATGCGAGCTTCATCATCTTGCATGTACTCGTTTCAAGACGAGACCTAATGCTATACAGTAGAACACATACAATAAAAAATACATGCTCCTATTGTCTTTTTTGACTTATAATCTAAAATCTATAAATGATACAGGAATGAGTCCTAAAACCTGGAAATGAGTTCACATTTTACCACTTCCTGTTCCTTTGTCTGGAACTCAATGTTTTTTATTGAATGGGTTATTAGTTAGATGCCTGAAATAAGGTCTGTGGTTACCACAAGCTGAAGAGATTTCAAAGTTTTGTTCTACGACATAAAATGCATCAATATATTATTATATATATTATATATAAAATACCCCACTCGCGAATTTTGAAGCCTTTATATGTTTTAAAAAAGGCGGTTACTAACAAGTGGCTAAATGAGACTACTAAACGTCATTTACTTTATTTCTGCCGATTGCATTCACTCTTCAAAAATCATTAAAGTGGTGTTTATTTGTGAAGATGTGTAAGTATCATAAACGTTTGTTTGCCACAGAGTTTAAATACTGCAATAATCCAAAACCCAATGGAAAAATCTCATTGGCTTTTTGGCGAGGGAACCAGGGCAATGCTAACTTCCTGGTTGAACTACAAAAATATGTCATGTAAAAGAGAAATCTAAAAAGAAATGTGTAAAGAAAAGAATACGGAAATAAATAAGTTTGGAAAAATAAATAATGGGTGAAATGCAAAGGGAAAATCGTGCCTAAATAAATAAATAAATAAATAAATAAATGCATAAATACATAAATACATAAATACATACATTTAAAAATAAATATAAAATAAATAAGAATTCATGCAAAAGTAAATAAATAAATAAATGCAAAAATAAATAAATTTAAAACTTAATAAAAAATAAATCTAAATAAATAAAAGGAAAAATTAAACAGAAGAGTAAATAAGGAAGGGAATGAATACAAAGAAATATAAATAAATCAGCAAATTAAAATGGAAATATCAATTTATGTCACATTTTATCAATTAATTAATGGCTACATTTATTTTTATTATAATAAAAAATACGTTTTACATTTAATGACTTATTCATTTATTTATTGATTGATTGATTTTTTTATTTTGGCAGGTTCCCTCCTATATACAATGTCATGGAATAGTATGCCATAAAAATGTCATAAAAAATATCATAGTATAGTAGACCAATGTCATAAAAAATGTCATAGTACAGTATATCATAAAAAATCATATTATAGTCGCCTATGCCATAAATAATGTCATAAAAAAGTAGTATCATAGTGTTGGAGCAATTTCCATGTCGGCCAGTGAGAGGCGCTGCGGGTATCCATAGTACAGTAGTATAGTAGTATAATAGTATAGTATTCCATAGTAGTGAGGACTAATTAGATTCAGGTGTGTCGCACAGCCAGGTGTTTGGTTTGTGAGTCAGTCAGGGAAATGATGATGGTGGTGTTTTATTTGAAGAGATATTTTTGCTATAATGAAGAAATAAATGGATTGACATTTCGACTGTAAGTTTTGGGCTTTTGGCAACTTTTGGTGACAACAGAGGACAAAGAGACATCTACACTTTAGCCACGCGTAACCTTCAACTACTGACCAAAACACACGGTGCGTCAACATTAAGACAAAAACCTTTCTCTGTATGAGTTATGTAAGTTCTAGCAACAGTGTTTACGTTTACCCGAAGTAGAAAGCAACTGATGCAAAGGAAGCACATAATGCTGTTACCTGTGGAAGATAAAGAAGACCATCAAATCTGGTCAGTGGCAAAGTCATAGTATAGTATGTCGAAAGAAGTAAAAAAAAGTCATGGTATAGTACTACTGTTATACTTAAAAAAAAGAATACTATGACTTTTTCACAATTTTTAAAAAATATTATACTATGACTTTTTAATAACGTTTTTTGACATACTTTATCATGACTTTTTTTTTCGATATACTGTATTATGACTTTTTAAATTTTTTCGAAATACTATGACATTTTTCTTTCGACATACAATACAATGAATTTTTTTCGACATACTATATTATGACTTTTTTTCGACATGCTGTTCTATGACTTTTTTTGATATACTGTACTATGAATTTTAATTTTTTTGACATACTATACTATGATTTTTTTTTGTTTTTCGACATATTATACTATGACTTATTTTCGACATACTGTAATATGACTTTAAAAAAAATAAAAATACATACTGTAGCATAACTTTTTTCTACCTACTATACTATGACTTTTTCTTTATTTTTTCGACATACTATACTATGACTTTTTTTCCGATATACTATACTATGACTTTTTATTTTTTTGACATACTGTACTATGACTTTTTTTTATTTTTTCGACATACTATGCTATGAATCATTTTATTTCTTTGACATACTATACTATGATTTTTTTAGACAAACTATACTATGACTTTTATTTTTTTTACATACCATACTATGACTTTTTTATTTTTACATCATACTATACTATGACTTTATTTTTTATTTTTTTGACATAATATACCATGACTTTTTTTTGACATCCTATACTATGATTTTTTTTTAGTATGTCAAAATTTTTTTAAAAAGTCATAGTATAGTATGTCAAAAAAATGAAAAAGTCATAGTATAGTATGTCGAAAAAATTAACAAGTCATATACTATGTCGAACAAAAGTCGTAGTATAGTCTGTCGAAAAAATAAAAAAAGTCATTGAATAGTATTCCCAAAAAATAAAAAAGGTCATAGTATAGTATGTCGAAAAAAAGTAATAGTTTAGTATGTCGAAATATTTCATGAGAAAAAGTAATAGTAAAGTATGTCGAAAA
Source organism: Sebastiscus albofasciatus (assembly GCA_916701655.1). Lineage (NCBI taxonomy): Eukaryota > Metazoa > Chordata > Actinopteri > Perciformes > Sebastidae > Sebastiscus > Sebastiscus albofasciatus. The sequence continues at coordinate 18,514 of CAKAOI010027077.1, forward strand.
AAAAAAAGTCATAGTATAGTATTTCAAAACAATTTCATGGAAAAAGTCATAGTAAAGTATGTTAAAAATGTTCCTGAAAAAAAGTCCAAAAAAAGTCATGGTAATCATGTTGAAAAATTTCATGAAAAAAAGTCATAGTATAGTATGTCTAAAAAAATTTATAAAAAAAGTCATAGCATAGCATATCGAATATTTTCATGAAAAAAAGGTCAAAAAAGTCATAGTATAGTATGTCTAAAAATTTCACCAAAAAAGTCATAGTCTAGAATGTCGAAAAATTTCATGGAAAAAGTCAAAGTATAGGATGTCGAAAAAATGCTAAAAAAGTCATAGTAAATATGTCGAAAAATTTCATGAAAAAAAGTGATAGTATAGCATGGCGAAATATTTCATGAAAAAAATTCATTGTAAAGCATGTTGAAAAATTTCATGAAAAAAAGTGATAGTATTGCATGGCAAAATATTTCATGAAAAAAATTCATTGTAAAGCATGTCGAAAAATGTCATGAAAAAAAGTGATAGTATTGCATGGCGAAATATTTCATGAAAAAAATTCATTGTAAAGCATGTTGAAAAATTTCATGAAAAAAATTCATTGTAAAGCATGT
>CAKAOI010027079.1:0-86863 GCA_916701655.1 Sebastiscus albofasciatus
GACACTTTAGCAACCGCCTTTTTTAAGACACATAAAGACTCCAAAATTCACGAGTGGGATATTTACTGATGTATTTTATGTCGTACAGCAAAACGTTACAATCTCTTAAGCTTGTGTTAACCACAGATCTTATTTCAAGGCATCTAACTAAAAACTCATTGTGTTGAAGTTTCACTGTCCTGTCATGGTCTAATTTGTGTTGTTCACCCTGTGAAGGATAAAGGTCAGGGTGAAACACTGAACTCCTGCTTTATGCAATGTTTGGCTGATTTGATAAATATTTAATAGTTAATAGCAGCCATTAGAAAGGTTTGCTCTAAAATTAGCAATTAGCTTCAGCCAATAAGAAACCTCAGTCACTTAGTCAGAAAACATAATTTAAATGACTTCCAGATGGTTAAAGGCAGGGTTAGTACTGCTGTATCTACTGACTATGACTTGCATCAAACTGCATGTGATTATCATAAAGTGGGCATGTCTGTAAAGGGGAGATTCAAGGGTAACCATAGAACCCATTTTCACTCACATATCTTGAGGTCAGAGGTCAAGGGACCCCTTTGAAAACCACCATGCCAGTTTTTCCTCACCAAAATTGAGTGTAAGTTTGGAGCGTTATTTAGCCTCCTTCGTGACAAGCTAGTATGACATGGGTGGTACCAATGGATTCATCAGGTTTTTTTAGTTTCATATGCTGCCAGTATCTTTATTTTAGCTTTAAAACCGAGCCCGCTGTTTTTCATATTGCTCTCCTCCATCCCTTCAGCTCACCTTCACCACCATCGCAGCGTAGGTCACGTCAGCCCTCCACTCCTGAGGCCTGGACCAGCCCACCAGCGGATCAGCCTCGTCATTGTAGACAGGGAGGCTGTGGAACCGGGGGAAAAGCTTCTGGATCTCCCCCATGGTTTGGATCTCCTGCTGGAGGATGGGCAAGGAGTAGCCTCCTCCCTGAGGGACAAAAACAGAAAGTCAGCTTCCAAAAAACACGATTCTGATTGCATCAGTTTTACAATTGAATAAACTAATGGATGCATTAATAAACACAGATTTACATAACTCAGGAAATATGTATTTCAATAACATCACTATCCTTTTGTTTGTTTTCGAAAATGAATATATCAGCTAGACCGTGTCACCCTGTAGCAAAAGAAAATGAATATGACAAATATTTATTATTTATTAAATATTTGTTCAAGATCTGCTTGAAAGCCCACCTTCTTGTGCAGGGCGATGTAGTCGATCCTGACCCCCGTCTCTCCGGTGAAGTAGTTGGTGCCGTTGTAGCAGTGCTGCAGCATGGCCCAGCAGTATGGGGAGTGTGGGGAAGAATGACAGGAGTCTCCTGGACCCCCAAACCTCAGGAGACTGCTGGCAGCACGCAGACCCTCCGAACAGGCATCATAGTAGTTTAGAAACCCTAAAGAAAAGTTGGTTATATATCATATGGCAGGTAGACAACAGTGATTAATTGACTGCCCATTTTTATTTAAAGGGATAGTTTGGATGTTTTGAAGTGGGGTTGTATGAGGAACTTATCCATAGTCAGTGTATTACCTACAACAGATGACAGTCAGCATAGGCTCACCTTGAAGAATCAGACAGAAGTTCCAGCATGGAAGCAAAGCCATGCACTGCTATGGAAGGTGCCAGCAGCAAAACGTATTTTAGCCACTTAAAAGAAAGTGTGCGCTATATTTGAAATATTTTTGCTGCTTTACCTTGCTGTCAGACTCTTGCTCTTTCCGACGGGGAATTTAAGCTATTTTATCCATCTACTCTCGCCAAAGCCACCTGACTCCAATGAAAAAAAGTGAAATTTTACCTTGCAAAACACAGGAGTTGCTGGTCTACCGTTGCCTCGATCAGTTAGTTTGTTTGTGCTATTTTGTGACTTTGGTGAATCTAAACTAATGAAAATCACACAATAACACAATAACACAAAAAAACAAACGAACAGATCGAGGCAGCGGTGTACCCACAACTCCCGTGTTCTGCAAGGTAAAATTACTGCTTTTTTCCCCAATGGAGTCTGGTTGCTTTGGCGAGATAACGTAGATAACAGCTTCAGTTCCCCATCAGAAACAGACTGTATAGCTGTGTCACAGCAAGGTAAACCGGTGAAAATATTCTAAATATAGCTTACACTTAAACTGAGAGTGATTTTCTGCTTCTCGGCTTGCTGATACTGTAGGTAATACACCGACTATGGATAAGAACCTCATACAACCCCACTTCAATACACCCAAACTATCCCTTTACTGTCAGTATCAGCCTAATATAAAGTATGTGTCTATTCATGGATGTACAGAGCTACAAATAAGCATCTATCAAACGACACATTTTTAGAATAAGTAGTAGGAATATAAGCATATATAAGTAACATTATATCTATGAAAGGAAGTGAGAACAAAATTGATGGGAACAATGGCTCCATTTGGCAACAACTTCCATTTAAAAAATAGCTGTTGATGAGTTGATATCAAAATGTCATGTAGGATGCATTATGTTTACCTTGAATAGACACGGTGACATTATCAAAGTCATGATTGTTGGGCTCATTCCATGTTTCAAAGTTCCACTGAGAGACACTTCCCAGACCATACCTGTCTGGAATCAAACATGACAGAAATCTCATTATGTAGGAGCAGGGTCATACAGTGCACATTAAGTTTGTTTTAGTCTACTTATTGTTATAGATTATGTTAAACGGTAACTTTGGTATTTTTCAACCTTTTCCCATGTTTTTGTGACTAACTGACTGAGGGAGAGCGCTGTAGACAGCAGCTGCAATGTGATCCTATTGGGTAAGCTGGCACCGTCATTTATGTGCACTAAAAGTGCTTGTTTTTGCCATGACAGGCTCTGATTGTTATTTTAAGCGTCTGACATTATGGAAAGAGTCTCGGTCAAGGAGAAGTCTCGTTCTGAAATTTGGCGAGGTGACATGTTGCCGGAAGACAATGGTGGAATAGTGGAATACATCCATGGTGGAAACAGGAGTTCCAGCTGGTCAGAGTTTGTTGTGTTGGAGTACAAAAAGCGTAGTTTAGTGTTATCTAAAATATTTTCAATGTCATGGCTGAATATTTAGATGATTTCCACAATGTGGATGAGGTCTTTGAATTCAATGGCCGCCCGTATTTATTTGAGCCAGAGTATACCGTAGGGATATTCAGATTTTATGAAACTTCCACCTGAGTGGGACTTGGACACAATAACAAACAGACCGGATCAAGAGAAAGGTAAGAAAAAGGTTTCATTTCTCTGTAGGGTGCTTTCCATAATGTTATCAGACACTTCTAATAACAATCTGAGCCTGTCAGTGGCAAAAACAAACTATTTTAGTGGACGTAACGTAACGTTGATGCTGCTCACTTGCCCTCATGTCGCGGCTGCTGGATACAGCAATATCCCTCAACACTGGATCAATTTCGGAAATTGTTGTACCCATTAGTCACTTGGGAAACATGGGAAATAGGTTCCCGGTTGAAAAACACCAAAGTTAATTACTTTTAATCTTTCATAGCGAGCCCCACCCAAGCAGGTTGAAACAACTGACAATAATCCTTTTTAAACAATTATTTTAACGCTCAGATTCAGTTTTTCATTGAACATGATTACATATTACGGAGTGCGAACAACTTATAAAATACAATAGTGACGAAACAATGGCACTCACCTATGTACCTCTTGGCTATGAGATAAACCAGATTCCTCCACTCGACCACTTGTGATTTGTCCTCAAAGTCAGTGAAATAGTTAGAGACGCTGCCCATCAGTTCAAAACCTGAAAACCAGAAGTGCCGGAATTAATTACAGTTCAGATATTTACAGCCACATGTCACAAGTTCAACAGAGACCAGCAAAATCACATTTGATCATTTTACACTCATAATTTAACTGTAGTTTGGAATAGGCTATTGAAATAAATCTGCTTTGGATTCTTAATGAAAGCATTTGGGACAACGGTGCCTCAATAATATTAATTTAACCATATAACAATCCTAGAACAACCACTGAACAATTTCCTCCAGTAAACACCAACCTTGGAACCAGGTGAAAACAGAAAAAAACTAGTGGGATTTATTTGGAAGAAGATGCCTTTAAAAATGCATCACAAATATGTTATATTTTCCAGCTGGGGGTTGTGGTACAATACCTGGTTGGAGTCCATTAATCCACAAGAGTTCTATCAGCTGGTCCAGTTTAGTGAAGTCGTACTGGGGTTGTCCTCCAACATCCCTACAACAACAAAATCAAACAGTAGTCATTTACGGTAGGGAACTCTCACAAAACCAACAAGTGTACTAATTGGTATGTTTTCCTTTCACTTGCTTGTTCACTTACTGTGCAGTGACCAGCTCCAACATCCAGTGTATCCTGACCTGCTGGATCCCTCCATGGGGGACTGAGCCCACATAGGCCAGGTTCAGCTGCTGGTCGATGCTCAGGTCAAACTGGTGGGATTGGGTGTGAGGGAGCGGGGGACTAAGCACAAAGAAATACAAAAATACATTTATATTAAAACAATATGTCTTATATACCAACTTGTTCATAGACTTAATACAAAAGTGTAGCCCAGTAAGACTTCAGACAGTGATTTGTCTCTTGAAAGATCTATACCAAACTCCATTGAAAAAACTCAACATTTTAAAAATGTCTTGGCTTTGTTAAAGATGCTTACTTGGTGCAACATTATTTAATACCTCTTTTTAATTACTGAGGTCTTCTGGTAGATTCGGTATGAAAATAAACACACATTCATTTATCCAATTCAGCAAAATGTCAAATGTCTCACTGCTTGCTGTCCACCACTGTGTACTTTGCTGGTATACGTTCATTGTGTAAACAGTTTAGATTTAACCTACCAGAAACCAGTACTTCTCCAGAAGTGTTTGAGATGTCCCACCGGTCTGCCCACATCAACTGTGATGACATGTGAAGTTGTTGAAGTCTCGGTGATATTAAGAAGTAACGCAAAGACAGAGAAAGTTTTCCACTGCATGTCTGCGATCGGACATGGCAACTCTGTATGTCGCTTTATCTTAAATACCTATACAACTAATGTAAAGTTAGAAACCCCAACATGTTTTACACATTGTATACGAATACATGGAGAAGTGGCCTTTAACATAATTCACTTTAGCAAGACTAAAACACAACAAAACTAATGTGTTTCCACTCCTGTGGTGAGCGGAAGTCGCAGTCAGCTGAGCATGATGACGTCTAATGCGTGCGACCGCGACGGTTGTTGTAGTCTTTTAATACATGCATGGTTGTAGTCTATTCAGGAAGTGGAGTTTGTTTTATAAAATAGAGCAAATTAAAAGCACATTAAAATCACAAAAAAACGTGTTTATCTATTTCCATGTTTAAAAAAAAGCACTAATTTAAAATAAAAAATAGGTGTGCATAATTTCATTTAATAACTTGTAATAATAAGAACATCCAAGGTTAAATGACATATTTTGACACACCTATTAACCCAGAATATAATCAACTTAATCAATAAGGCAAGAGTAGAATTGATCTACAGATTTTGCATAATAATATACATACCACAGTAACTCAATGTAGTAAATACAGATCAAACTAACTGTTTTAAAAATTACTTATTCATATAGGATACTCTGGATAAAACTAGTGTAAATGTACATGTTGTAGTACTAGAGGATACTAAGCACCAAAATCATACAGAGGCAACTTCCCTCTGACTTCCACCATTGGCATCCAGCAGCGAATCGGTGTCGACATCAGTCGGATCAGTATCACTTGGCTGGGGCTTGATACAATATGTAGCCATACAGTTTACTTATATAGGAAGATGTGCGGTTTTCATGTCCTTGCAACTAAGAGTTGATATTCCTTCCATTGCACATTTGCTCAAGTAACTACTAAGGTCAAATAATACCCTTTTGGTTCTTCTTATGATTTTGACACCATTTTAAAATAAGCATTAAACAACAAGGAGCTGTTAATGGGACATTTATTTAAAAAAAAAAAAAAGTTGGGAGAATCAAGAAGGCATGAAAGGAAAAATTCAGATGTCATTTACAGTTGAACTCAAAGATACTGTTAAACAGCAACAGTTATACACAACCATTTACACAACCTGTACAAATATTTTTTTCCCGAAAATTTGCAATTTAAATTCAAAATAACTTAAATAGGCTTCTATGTAAAAGTGCAAATCCTTACGCGTGGGATGTCTGTGAGTGAGACCTTGGCGACAGAAAGGGTGCTTTGTTGAGTTCACTGGCTATCGGGTGTTTACCTGTAAGGCATCACAAGCACATTTCAACACTCTGAACGTTTACTTGACTCTACTGTCTTGAAGCACGGTCATATATATATATATGCTTTTAATGTACAACATCCACGCCTTTTAGTATACGATTGTGTAATTATGATGCCTTACGCTGCATTTCAGCTTTGCTACTCAACACATTTCTTCTCTCATATATTGTAATGACAATAATAGTCTCAACTTTTATGATTTGACAGAGAGCCCTTTCTCCATCGAGCATGTCCAGCCCTGAATAAAACCACTAAAAACATTTCAGTCCAGCGTTTGTAGTGTTCTTGGGGTGAAAGTTCGGAAAGTCAGCATTACAGCATAGCAACGATACAGTTACCTGTTTGGTAGTGTTCTAAGTTAGCATTAAAATCACAGTTACCAGAGGCCATTCTATACAGGATGAACCCAGATGCGGTGGGGCAGTAGTAGTCCACAGGTTTCAGGCTTCGACAGTGAGACAGTGTGTGTGTGTGTATATAGAGGTGAGGGGTCGTGATTCTGCACAGTCACAAGGCATGAGACGACAAAGAGTGGCAAACTGTTAATGCTGATACTTGAAAGAGTCTACAAGCATCCTCCTGATTGGTGAGGAGGGGAGGGGGAAAGAACTAACCCACGCACGCTATTGGGCTTTTCCATGCTTCTGTATTAACATGCAGCCGATGCAAAAAAAAAAAAAAAAGTGTGTCATCACCACCACGGGTAGGAGAGTATTATACAGCATATCTGCTCATGAAGTACTGGTCACCATGGGTTCTACTGGACAGGAGACTGGAAATGTGTTTGGTAAATAAAAGGTGTTTAGGCAATACAAAGGAGAAAATAACGAGCATCAAGTCCTTGTGTGTGTGTGAGACGTAAAGTAACTACGACTTCTGCTCAGCTCCTGCAGCAGACTGGGGCGTGCTCTCCGGTTTAAGGATCTGGTAGGTGATGAGGTACTCCGGGTAGGCCTGAAGGAAAAACGTAGACAGACATTAGCCAACATTACACAGCGGAGGTTTAATGTGTTTTTGCTGACGGTGTGGTGTCTGTGTTTACCTGCTCTCCTCTGTAGATGACGTACTCAGCGTAGGCCAGGCCATTAACGCTGGGCCGCCCGATCACTGAGTGGTGTCCTGGGGGGGCGTGGGCCATCTTCATGGCACTGAACTGTAGGAAGGACTTCCCCAGGGTCACTCTGCAGAACAGCATCTGCCTGAGAGTGCAGGTGAGAGGGGACAGGTCAGACACGTGTGTCCCACATAGAAATTTACCTTTACTTTAATAAAAAACAAATAGGTACAAAGTAGTTTTACATTGAGTCTGTTTTAATCTAACTGGTGCCTTTTGTTTGGGCAGTTGTGAACGCAGTAATTGTACTCTGGTGTGGACCAAAAAAATGGTCTAAGATGGCCTGCGAAAGATGGTCTTGGATCACTTCCAAGCGAACCAAAACGCAGGCTGCCTGTGCGGGCATTTGTTGAGATGGACACAGGTAAACGACAGGTTAACATGAGTTGGAGAGGATGGACATGGACAGAATATGATAAATTTAACTTCGACTGCAATATTTCAAAGTCTGCGATTCCCTGCATAGAAGTGGCAGCTCTCGAGAAGAAAAAGATAAATTCGGTCCTTCGTACACGCCCCTCAGCAACTTGAAACTGCAGTTAAACTTTGATAGTTACCTGTGGCACAGGTAACAGGACCGGTCCTTGTGTGTCGGGCAGCCCGTGCCTCCACCAATGCCGTAGACATACTGATTGCTCTTTGAGGAATTCTCTGCAAAGTAGATCCCTGCTCCAAACATCCCTCCTATGTAAGCGTGACGCTCATCGAAGCCTTTGTGGATGATGGCGTTGATGAACGGGGAACCTGAAGAAAGACAGTGGCAGAGTTAGGGGTGTCACGGTTTCAATTCTAAATTGGAAAATGATCGAAATTGGCTTCCAATCTCGACCATCGAAATAAAAAGCAGGATCGACAATTCTCCGCCCCGTCCACTCTCGTGCGTATGAAGGAAAATACAGCTGTACTCAAGACATGCAACAGCCACCTCACTCATGGTTTTAACTATAAACCAGCTCAAAAATCACAATTACCAACATAAGCCACCATGTTCTAAACAGACACATTACAAACACTTACAAAAGTAACATTTGCATTTAAGAACATAACACAGCAAACTCAGTCCAGCACTCAGGACTAAGCAGGCATGATGGAAAATTTTGTGGGTTACACGGATACTGATATTGAAAAGATGCAGCTTTTTATATTGTAGACTGTTATAGTCAAATTTTTTAAACACTTTCAATATAAAAATAGTTCAGTTCTCTTTTTAGAGAACAATTTGAAAGTGTAAATGACAGTGGCATAAAGGGGAAATAAAACCAATCATATGTTGATCTTTATGAACCAGGACTCCATAATCCAACAATGGCATGTTTAAATGGAAAGTCAAATCAAATCATGGATATGGAGAATCGTGACACCCCTAGGCAGAATGATATTATATACAATAAGTGACATGTGATGCATTACATTCTTGCAAGTGCATGCCTGACAAATAAAAAACTGACGTTAATAGTAGTCTTTGAAGAACTAAACTCAAACGAGACAAACAATGCCTGATGCTGACGCACGAGGCAAACAGATGGTGTGACAGTGGGTGTGGTTACCGTGAAACAACATCCGCTCATTGTGATGGTTGTGGTTCTCATCTGCGATCTCCTTCTGGCGGTGTGTGTAACGTTCCCTCAGCTTCTTATTTACCACCTTCTGAATCTGTGGGGGACAATAATGGCAGATATCAAACAAGATGTTGGGAGTCGCCAAGAATTAAATGTTGACTTGCATCAGGTCAGATCGCTGTTATGTTCCTATCAGGGCTGTCAATCAATTAAAATATTGAATCGTGATTAATGGCATGATTGTCCATAGTTAATTACAAATTAATCACACGTTTTTTATCTGTTCAAAATGTATCTTAAAGGGAGATCTGTCAAGTATTTAATACTCTTATCAACATGGGAGTGGGCAAATATGCTTACTTTACGCAAATGTATGTAAATATTTATTATTGAAAATCAATTAACAACACAAAACAATGTTAAATATTGTCTAGAAACCCTCACAGGTACTGCATTTAGCATAAAACATATGCTCAAATCATAACATGGCAAACTGCAGCCTTGGCAGACAACAACAGCTGTCAGTGTGTCAGTGTGCTGACTTGACTATGACTTGCCCCAAACTGCAAGTGATTATCATAAAGTCAGCATGTCTGTAAAGGGGAGACTTGTGGGTACCCATAGAACCCATTTTCATTCACATATCTTGAGGTCAGAGGTCAAGGGACCCCTTTGAAGATGGCCATGCCAAGTTAGCGCAAGTTTGGAGTGTTATTTAGCCTCCTTCATGACAAGCCAGTGGATTCCTTCCATATGATACCAGTATCTTCACTTAAAACTGAGCCCGCTACAACCCAAAAATCGCAAGTTGTGTTAAAGAAATTAGTGAAGTTAAAACGGATTTGCGTTAACGCGTTATTATCGTGTTAACTTCGACAGCCCTGGTCCCTATGAAAGCCGCTCAGTGTTCTGTGGGTTACCAAAACAGAGGTACAGAGAGATTCCTGGTTCAGACCTTGATGATGTTGTATTTGCTGAACACGCCCCCGGCGTTGCCTCCGTCTCGGTGCTCTCTGATGGTGCTCTGCAACTGAGGGACACACAATAAAAACACCATTTCAGATGGTCAGCAGATGGTCTGCAAAGTTTTTGCTGTGGCTTCTCTGTTTATCAATCAAGCATTTTTTACCCGGCATGTACAGCGGCTACATGAAGCACCGTGCTTGAATCTACTATGATGTGACTCGATTATTTAAAATGCCTTTATGTAGGGAGTTCTATGCAAACCGCTGTACATAATCGGAGCAAAAAAAGCATTTGCATGGATATTCAGTACCTGTTTAAAATACAATCCATTAGCTGTAAAAAATAATGACCATAGCAGTTAAAGAACACCATAAACAAAAGACAGTGAACTGGACTCACCTCCTCCTCCACAGACTGGTACTCCTTGTCGTCTGTGGCGAGGTCTATCAGGATGGTGCCCTGGTTGGCACAATGGAATGTCAGGTAGGGGTTGCCACCTGAAAAACAATAATACAGTTAATCACCGGCTACCGGGTGTTGACTTCTAAGGCAACACAAGCTCACAACCACGGCCTTGCCTGTGGAGGGCCTCCTTTTAGGGATGCACGATGATATCGGCACGTCATCGTATCGGCAGAAAAAGGATTTAAAATTAAATACTGGCATCGGCCAGAAATGAACATTTCCTCTGATATGACTACTATGTACTATTTTCAGGATTGTGTACATCTTTAAAAGCATTATATTTTATGTCTTCATCTGCCAGTGGGCCATCACAATAACAGTAGGCATAATAATAATAATAATAATAATAATAATAATAATAATAATAATAATATGGTAATTCCATTACAGGAGCGACTTGATGTTCTCTGCAATTAGGTGGAAAAATATGCGCTTATAGCGGTATTGGGAATCGGCCAAAATGAGTTGGAAAATAATTGGCATATTGGATATTGGCAAAAATCCAATATCATGCATCTCTACCTCCTTTTTTTCCTTACTTTCTTTTCGGGTTTGAAAATGTCTGACTTTGGTGACTACTTGTGGTAGGTGTTAAAAAACAAACTGTTGCAGACATCACAGCATGCTACCACTCCTGGATGACGCCTCCTCCTTACCTTGCTGGCCGCCAATCAGCCTCTCGACACCCTTGATAAGCTTGTGTCGGTGGCCATAGGCGTTAATTCCAATCTCCTTCAGCTCTTCGTGACCCATGTCAGCCAGCACATCCAGACTGATCTGGAAAAAGGAAAATAATATAGCAGGTTGAGAACAGGGTGTATGTTATCACGCATATGCTGGCTTTTTGCCGGTATCACATGTGGTTGTCCGGCAGAATAAATGATCAACAGCCAAAATATCCAGTGGGAAATATGCCAAATTAATTAATTCATTATTAGCATATTAAATAATCTAATATTGTTGCCAAGACAATTTAAAAATAAACATATATTATACAAAAGTTGAAATGCCTCCGCTCCACTGCGCTTCTAATCCAATAGACATTTTGTCAAATTCAGAGAATATCTCCTCAGAGTCCGCTCGCTGTCCGCTCTGTATAGATGCGAAACAAACAAAGTGGCTTAGATCAAGCCACTACAATGATGATATAAATAATGATTGCATCTATGTTTCTTCAATAAATTTAGACTTTTGGACTTCAGACAGACAATTACCGAGATGAGGAGCACAGCGCCGCGCTCACTGTGAGTGTGTGAGTGCTCGAGAGAGAGGAGAAGAAAAGGTGGACTGCACACAATACTTCGGTAAGATATTAATAATAATTTCAATGTCAACGTTATGAATGAAGCTTCAAACTTTTTGGTAGCCTTACGAGCCACACACTATTTTGAATTTGACAAGCACGGAAACCATATTATTTTATTTTTTTAATTTATTATCAAGTTATGTCAAATGTAGGCTATTATGTGGCTTTTTAAAACATATTTCTGGTAGTTGTTCTATATGGCTGGAATTCTGGAATATTACCAGCCCTAGCGTAAACCCTGGTAAGATCAGCTCAGTCTCGGAGCTGTTGGTCTGTTTGCTCCAACTAGCAGCCACTTTAACAAGACACCAGAGTTGTACAGATCTATTCTATGATATTAACACATAAATCGACAAATTCATCTCATTGCTGCCAGTCTGTTTTTGTGCATGCTGAATTACTACTGGACTGTTTATCTAAACCCAATGCATTCAAATGTCAGGATACTTTCTTCTGAAATTGAGTGATTGATGGACATCAAATACTAATGTGAAATGAATGGTTAAATTTGTGCAATGTATGAGACTTTTAGCGTTAAGTGTATTAAGTAATTTTGAAATAGCTGACCTGCTCCCTCTCAAAGATGTCCCTCAGGTGCTCCAGTCCTAGGCTCTTCATGAACTGACTTATATTCATGTCCAGCATGGCCACTATGAAAAACAGGGAGATGAAATTAAATATAATTAACCAATGTCAAACAGGGTTCATGCACATTTTCCTTCTAAAAACACATTTTCCATGTCCAGATTTTCCTGCATAAACTGACCAGTATTCAATACGATAAATGCAATAAACTTACGCTCTCCTTCCTTGCGATCGGTGCCTGTGGCTCCGTCTGCCACTCCGGAGGACCCGGAGGCACCGGCGGCGGCCAGCTCAGTGAGCGGCCCGGCCAGGTTGTCTATGCTGCTGGCGGCCGACAGACAGGACGGTGTGGAGGCAGGGGAGATGACTGAGGCGCTGACCACCGTGGCCTGGGGCTTAAAGCAGCTGGGCAGGGCGTCCGGTGGCATGGCATCCATCAGCAGGGCCCGGATATCATCGGCCTGCGAGGATGGCAAAGAAAAACTACTTGAAAGGATTCTGATTTACGTTCATTTACTGTACATTCTCTATCCAATCTCATTCCAGTAAAGTGATCAGTTTGGGGCCCTCAATGAACAAAAACAAGTAGCAGTATGACGCCGTTGTAACTGGAGAACTACTAAGTGAAAACATTTTTCCATTTTATGATGTGTTTTTAATATACGTCATTTGCCCACCACTTATCTAGTTTTCTATTCATCTGATTTCACAGTAATTCCTAAGCTGTCGATGTCAGGCTGTTTGACAGAAGCTGTTACCGTGGCCAGGTCCAGGGCAGTCTGGCCCTCTTGGTTCTTCATGGTGGGGTCGGCTCCGTGAGCTAGCAGCAGCGCGCAGAGCTGTGTGCGACCCTTCTGGGCCGCCTCATGGAGGGGCGTGAAAGCCCATTTGTCTGTAGCATTCACACACGTGTTGTACTTGATCAGTAGGGCTGCGATATCCACATGCTGTGAGGAAGACAGGCACCAGAGGGTAAGTCATTGTCATCCTCTGACCCACAAAAAAGATGACATTTAAGTTAAAGGGCACTGTTGGAACGGGCTGTCTGACGGCGAGGAAAAGGGGCAGTAGAAAAACTTATTTTAGTGTGTATGCTATATCTATAATATTTTCACTGCTTTACCTCGACGTCAGAAAGCCCTTTCTGACGGGGCACCTTGAGGAACACGGGAGGTACTGGTCTACCGCTGCATGCCTGCATCGATCGGACAGTTTGTTTGTATTAAGTGACTTTCGGATCCGAACTAACGTGGCGTCCACAGCAGTACTTTGTTTAGCTTCCATGCAGGTACTCCTGTCTGCTTCTCCAAACTGGGAGTGTACCGACCGCCATCTAAGTTACTGTATGTAACGGGATGTATATATACTGTCTATGTAGCAGTGTCATCATTCAGAAACCTTTGTATACATATTTTGACCAAAATTTAAATGTCCGGATTTGAAAACATAAAGAACACCACTGGGAAGCAACAGAATGATATAAAAAAAAAAAAACAACTGAAAAACAATGGACCTGCCGTTTAAATAAAATAACACAGAACCAATTAACAGTTATTGAGCTGAAGGCAAGACCACCAACACAATAAATATCTATAAATAGTTTATTTAAAAATGTTGTTAGCTTCCAGAAGCTTTAAGCTTTTTCAATGTGTAAATCAAAGCCCACAGGATCCGTATTTGATTAAGTAATGTGTTGATGTTGTTGAAACTGACCCCATAAGACGCAGCATTATGAAGAGGGATAAGGCCTCCTTTGTCCTGGGCATTGACATCAGCTCCATGCTCCAGCAGATACTCTGCCACCTCCAGGTTGTTGTAGCCAGCTGAGGAGAAGGAACAGGAATCACATCAGCATGGAAGTGCACATTTTTTTAGACATACCGGAGTTAAACAGATAGAAAGAAAAGAAACATAGCCAGACAAAACAAAAGCACATACAGCATCAGAGACTATGTTGAAAGTTTTTCACTTTCCAATATTTCAAGAGGGGACAAAAGATCTAAAAATCTTTCAACCTCCCTGTGATTGCCACATCAGGACGAGTGTGTGTCAAGACAAGAAAGAAAATATTGTTTACCAGCGAGGTGGAGCGGTGTGGAGTTGCGCCCCTGTGTGTCTCTGCAGTTGATATTCTCTGGGGAGCAGAGTTTCTGGACTCGGGCCAGGCAGCCCTTCTTGGCAGCGTCCAGCAGGGCGGCGTCACCCCTCAGCAGGTCCTGGATGTCCGTATCTCCATCTTTCACCATGTCCAGCGGCATGTTGCCATCACGGTTCTTCTTGGATGGGTCCGCTCCGTGCTGAACAAAAGAGTTTGAGTTTTTTTTAATACACATTACACTATTTCATATAAATGTTTGCTATATATTAGGGCTGTCAAAGTGAACGCAATAACGTGTTAAAACAAAATTTGTGTTAACGCCACTAATTTCTCGCAACTTGAGATTTTTTGGTTGTAGCAGTCTTCAGCCAGGTCATACTGGCTTGATGCGATGGAGGCTAAATAACGCTCCAAACTTATGCTAAATTTTGGTGAGGAAAAACTGGCATGGCCATTTTCAAAGGGGTCCTTTGACCTCTGACCTTAAGATATGTGAATGAAAATGGGTTCTCCCCTTTACAGACATGCCCACTTTATGATAATCACATGCAGTTTTGGGCAAGTCATAGTCAAGTCAGCACACTGACACACTGACAGCTGTTGTTGCCTGTTGAGCTTGAGTTTGCCATGTTATGATTTGAGCATATTTATTATGCTAAATGCAGTACCGGTGAGGGTTTCTGGACAATATTGCATAAAGCAAGCATATTTGCCCACTCTCATGTTGATAAGAGTATTAAATACTTGACAAATCTCCCTTTAAGGTACATTTTGAACAGATAAAAAAAAAGTGCAAATTAATTTGCATAAATATTTATGCTCATGATCATCATCATAACAATCACTAACACAGGACACAAATTAATGTAAGACAATACTTGATGACAATAATGGATCCTCACTTTGAGTAGCAGTTTGCAGATCTCATATTTGCCTTTGGCTGCAGCCTCGTGAAGCGGGGTGAACTTCCACAGGTCAGCCACGTTGACTGAAGCTCCATGTCTGACCAGCAGCTCAGCCACTTCATAGTGACCATAGGAGCATGCGTTGTGGAGGGGAACCAGACCGCTAGAGGAGGAAAAACACAAGTGAGAATCTTCACACCCGAAACATTATGTGTTACCTATTCAAACCTAACCTAAACCTAGTTGATTCATTCATTCCATTTTAACATGACTTACAGATGGGAAAGATGGCAGATAAAGAACTCACCCCTTGTCTTTGGCATGAACATCAGCTCCGTGGTGTAACAGGTATTCAACGACAGCCACTCGGTTGTAACCAGCTGCAAAGTGGAGAGGAGTGGAGTGCCGACCCTCTAAGTCCCGGCAGTTTACATTCTGGGGGGTGCAGAGTTGCTGCCATACAAGGAGACAATATGATAATTAGCAACTCAACTGAGTGGTATAATAACAGGCTTACGAGACAACTAAAATGGGGCCTTCGCAGTCATTTGTATACCACTGTTGTAGAGAGCATGTGAAATTTCTGTGCTACAAATTCTTCCGAGAAACCAAAATACTGCCTCAGTGAACAAGAATGATTTTGTTACAATGACACATCTCCATGAAAGTAGTTTCACGTCTCCTGAAAATCGTCTCAAAATAAAAAAACAAAAACGAAAAAGGGTATGACGTCTAAAAACCAAACTGCTGGCACAAAAACTACAGAACTTACTTGCACTGTGTCCAGATCTCCTGCTTTGGCCGCCTCCAGAAATCTGTAGTCCACGTCAGAATTACGTGTGGGGACATTTTCTGAAAAAACAAAACAAACAAAGACATTCAATACAAACCAAAATGATCACTGGCAAACACAACTCCCATACAGTGAATCATATGAAATCCCATGAACAGGGTTTAAATCTGGTAGATCCCTCTGAAGACACATTAGTAAAAGAGCCGGTCATCCCATTCATTAAAGCGGTGTTGGCAGGATATTTCTGGCATCATTGGGAAAAGATTCCATGATAACATTTCAGCATATTGTAATTCAAGTGTTCTGAGAGAAAACTAGACTTCTGCACCTCCTCTTGGCTAAGGTCATTTCAGAGAGAAAGAGCGTTCCTATTGGCCGTTCTAGATATACAAATGCACGTGCATGTCACAAAGTTGCTATCCCAGCATTGGCAAAAACTGCCTACACTGCAAGGCAACCCCCCAAAAAAGGAAGACAGACTTATCAAAAACAATCGGACAATATCGGCACAGTGTTTCAGAGATGGAGAGAAAATGTTGCCAATAGTTAGCTAATAGCCTTCTGCTCATGGCTGTGGCTAGCGCTGTGAGCTAGCCTCATGGCTACTGTAGCTAAAGCAGTAGTTTGGGCAAAGCATCATTTTCTCTCCATCTCTCCAATAGTATATTAGATAATAGATAAGAATGCAATAGTATATAAAGATAAATAGGGCTGTATTTCCAAATTCTGGCATTTTTTTCCCCAGAAAACTGCCTGCCTTGAGCTACCACTTGAATTATGAATTACAATATGCAAAAAGGTTAAATGCAATATTGTTGGAGTGCTTTTTCATTCTCAAACTTTAAAAGTCAAACCTAAAAGCAAACAATGTTAAGAAGCGCAGTGGGTGTTATTACCGTTGAGAATCTGTTGCACGGCCTCGTTACCCATCTGAGCGGCGGTGAAACCCTGCAGAGACACGATGGAGGGGTCGGCCCCGTAGCTCAGCAGCAGCTTGCAGGTCTGGATGTGACCGGCCAGCGCAGCTCTATGAAGAGCCGTCTGACCTAGTGTGTCCACAGCGTTTACCTGGAGTCACAGGAGGTGATGTTCAGTTTCAGCGACACAGATTACATTATCTAATACCATTTTACATCTGGCAGAACAGAATGGGAATGTAAAAACAAAACAAACAGACCTTTGCTCCGTGTTTCTGCAGCACCTCCAGGATGTCGTTGTGAGCTCTCTCAGCAGCAACGTGCAACGGAGTCATAAAGCTTGAAGACACAATGGGCAGGAAGTTATCACCTTTTTTTCTTTTCTTGCCACTATTTATTTTTACTGGTTTAGTTTTCTATGTGGAAGACATCACATTGTCGTCTAAGCTTGCAAGTTACACAATCCTGATTGTAATTTTCTTAATCCCTTAGTTTTAACTTTTAAATCAATGTAAAATGTAAAAAGTAAATGTGGACTCACTCTTTGTTCTTCTCGTTGATGTTGGCACCTTTACGCAGCAACAGCTCAGTCACCTGCTTCCTCTTGGGGTGGGGGGAAGCCACAGCACAGTGCTATAATACACATAAGCATTAGATTAGTGTGTTGGAATCGTGAACTGCCAGCTCAGGACAAACTAAGTGGCTGTACACCATCAATAATCCTACAGAGCATTGCTGGTAAGACATTTTAATTCCCCAGGTGAATTTTATGTAAAATCTGGCATCAACAGAATTTGAAACCAATGAGGAAGCTAAGAAAAAGAGCTCCATCAGCACTGCATTAGGCAGTGATATTAATTTCCACATTGCACTCAAATGTGAAAGTGATATTGAGCCCCAACACAACTAGTAAGACTTGGTTCTGACCAGAGCAGTCTCGTTGGTCTGAGGATGTTTGAAGCTGATGATCTCCAGAGCCAGCGTCTTCTTCACTTTGGCCATGTCTGCCTCCCGGGCTGCCTGCAGCAGCGAGTGACCTTTGAACTCATCTACATGGAAGAGAAAGACGAGTAAATGGAAAACTGCCAACAGCTATTGTGTATACACTGAACCTACATGTATATTGTATGAGTGAAAGATTATGAGTATTTTTCAAATCATCATTGTGTGTACACGTGTGTCTGCTGTGTGACAGAAAGAACTCACAGGTGAGCCTCTCTTTGAGTTCTGGAGTGGGGGCCATGTCCACGGCGCTCTTGCTGTGACAGTTCAGCAGGGTGGGGTCGGCCCCGTGGCTCAGCAGCAAAGAGCAGACCTCCACTCGGTTCTTGGACGCCGCCTCGTGGAGAGGAGTGAACTGCCACAAGTCCATGGCGTTCACACAGGCTCCGTGCTGCAGGGAGAACAGAATGTGTACAGAATGTTTGCTTCCTAGATCTCAGTATCTGACATAATCATAAAAAAAAACCCCTAAAAAAATAGATTTTAGTAAATGCTAAAAAAGCAAAGAGAGACAAAGGTGGAATAGCAAAAAAATGTTCCCGAGTCCAAATGTTCTCTTTGTTCAATAATGTTCCTAACACAGGTAAGTTTGAAGCTGAAACTTTTTGTGGGTCTTACTTTAAGCAGAAGCTCGGTGACCTCAAAGTGTCCGTAGGAGCAGGCGTTGTGAAGTGGAACCAGGCCCCTGCAGGGACAAGACACTCAAGTTAGCGTGATAAATTATGACTGAATAACAAATTATGTTTTTGTGTGTTTTACTGAAAAAGCGTCTCACCCTTTGTCCTTGGCGTGAACATCGGCCCCGTGCTGAAGAAGGAGCTGAACGATGCGGACCCGGTTGTAGCCGGCGGCCAGGTGGAGGGGCGTCGACTGTAAGAGAGGACGGCTTGTTAGCACGTGCAGATCACTGGCTGGCTCAGTGCCTTCGATGGCCACAGGAGCAAGCGGCTGATTAGGGCCAGAAGCGTTGTGCTACGGCAGGCTATGCTCGGTGAGTTGCAGATGAATGGCGGATGTGATGATGCAAAGGTCAATGGAGTTTGTGGACAAATCCAGCGACAAAAATTCTCTTCCTGTCAATAGTGTGTCTGACCTGAGTGACGACAAGCAACTTCCACCTCGTTACTTATCTACCTCGACTGCCTTATGACAATGTCAGCAAAATAAAAGTCTTAGGAGTTTAAAATTTCGTTTTATGTGGTTAGATGACAAGAAAGAATTGCTGGTGCAACTGTTAGACTATTAAATTCAAAATGGCTGCGTAGGCATTACGGTTGGGTGATGATAGCTTGTTCCTGAAGTCCACTCACTTTTATTAAGAATGTAGGGCATTTAGCCAAACAGAAAACATAATGTGGCAAATTTGTACTACTTTGAATGTTAATCTTTGAGTTTTGGTTCCTAAATATTCAATTATTTATAAGTGCTTTTACTTAAACTTGCAGTAAATACAATAAGTGAATTCAATACTGGATTCAGATGTAATAAAATGCTATCAAACCCCAACCGTAATAGGATGCAAGGAAGCAGGCTGAGTGTTTGAGAGAGCATCTCTGCTGCAAGCTATTAGAGGATCAAATCAAATGGCTTTTTTTTCCAGCCAAGGAAAATAAACGTTAGTCTAAGCAAAGCTGCAACTTCAGTGGCATTTGTTCTATAAAAGTCTAGCTCAGGTCAAGCTTACAATCAAAAAAAAGGAGGGACATCATTCATTTCAATTTGCATGCATTGATATTAATATAAATCCCATAAAGCCAACTGTTAGATCTCAAGCCACAGTGATAAAAATCAGACGGGACGAGAGAGTCGAATCACGGAGGCATCATTCAGTGTGGGATGACACGAGCAATCAGAAGTCATTACCATGGAGGTTACAGTAGCATAGCACTAGAATGACAGGTGAAAAATGTAGTCCATTCATTACTGCATACCAAAGTGCTCCGACAGGCAACGTGAAGTAGACACAAATTTCACAGACATATTGAGGAGTCGCTTGACAAAATGCAGAGGGGGCAGGCCTTCAGGCATGCATGAGTGATCATAAAAAATAAATGAATGTATTAAATAAAAAGCCAAACCAGATACTGACTGAAGAGCAAGTGATTGAAAGTTGGAGAAGTGTGGGTGAGTGTGCAAGGAGAGGACAGACGCCGAAGAAAGCAGGCAGTGGACATTGTGAGCTCCTCTCCAAATCCAAAAAAAGATGAGTCGTCACCATGACACCAACCCCAAGTCACTCACTCCCTCAATCACATGCCACACACACGCACACTAACACGCACACACACATACAGAGGAGCATCAGGGTAAGGATACATGAGTGACCCGTACACCCCAGGTCCATGATGTGCAATTAACAAGTGACAGCCAGCTTATTGGTCAAATAAAAACAATGGATTAAAAAGGAATAAAAAAAATAAAATAAATCACAACAGTGCATCAATCAAGTGGCCGTTATCAAGGTCAACTTACCAGCATTTTTTGGGATGTTGACTGATCGACAAATGTTGCCAGAGTCACACGGAAAACAAAACGAAACAAAAATTACAAAAATGACAGTATCTTTTCACAGAAATTCTTTTCTTCCTTCAATGAAACACAAGCCCAAGTTAGAAATCACTGCTTGATCCGTCAAACACTGTCTGAGATTAAATGTGACACCGGGCCAGAGAGGGTAAATATGGCTGCAGGGCAAGCGTGACTTCTTCTTGCCGGTTTTCTCCTTGGCTTTGTGAATAAGGCAAGGACTGGTTATTGGTGCCTGCTGGTTAAATCCCAGACCAAATCTACACTGGCAGACTGGCACGGATCATGCAAACTCTAAATATACTGCAAAAAAGGAGGCAGGGACGGAGTCATACTTTAACTGCTGTTGAAGAAAATATGGTTAGGAATTAATGAAATAGTGCTGAAATACTGTTAACGACATGGATTTGTAAGATATGACAATAGTAACAATAATTTCTAAAAAAAATAAATTAAAAAAAGTAATGTGTGACGGACAAAAATAGTGGGAGTAAATACACCAGTGCCTGACAAGACATGGGAATGAAATGTAAAAACAATCCTACACCTACATTAGCAATGCTAAATGCTGACATTACAAAACTGAGTGCCAAATGCATTCTATAATGTGCGTCTTTGTGCCATTATCCTTCTAGTCCACTACTCCCCCACAAAGAGGAAAAAACACAAAATGAATGCTTAAAATACAGCATCATGATCTAAACACTGCTTCCATTGTAGGTAATGACTGAGTTCAGAGGAGGCACTAGAATTTACACAGAAATAAACAGATTTCAAGATCAAAACTAGTTTTGCTCCAGCATCTGGCACAGGGAAGTGATTAAGGGGAAGACGAGACAATATTGCTATCATGACACCTGGTCCAAAAATGCTCAACAAAAACACTAAACTGTAAATAAAGGGATGGTTTGACTACTTAAGAAAACAGGGCTGAAAATGTTAAAGTTGAGATGTTATAACAGAAGCAAGTGGATTTCAAGGATGGTCTGATGAGTCACACATGAATAAAGAAAAACATCTACAATATGTATGTTGCACAGTGGTTTGTCCAAAATAATGTGGTCCCCATTAACAACCTCTATAATCCGACTGTTAATTCCTTTACTCACATATCGTCTAACTCAGAAACCTTAATAAATACAATATAACAATTTTGCAACCCTGCACAACATGCTGTATCAAAGGTGTTATGGCAGATTATGTGTGATATTGTGCGGTAATAGTGGCTCTTTTACCTTGCGGCCATCGCTGGCATGGCAGTTGACATTTAACGGAGTCAGCAGTGCCATCAGCTTTTCTTCATTTCCACTCCTGTAATTACATGGTTGAAAAGACTGGCGTCATTAAATATTTCCCATTAAAAAAAAAAAATCCCTGTGCATTTAATAAAGATTCCGTAATCTAAAAGTAATTCCGCAGGCTTTCACAGATAAGACTGCAATGGAGTGCTGCAGGGATGACGTATTTTTGTAAGCCAATCAGGAAGTTAGCATCACCCTGGTTCCCTCAACAAAAGGCCGATGGGATTTTTCCATTAGATTTTCGATTATTGCAGAAAAATAAGATCTGTGGCAAACAAACGTTTATGATACATTTATCCTCATAACTGAACACCACTTTTATGATGTTTTATGTTTGGCTATAAACAAACTACAAAATGGTTGCATGAGCGCGAGTATACACAACGAGGCTGTAAAGAC
Organism: Sebastiscus albofasciatus; assembly: GCA_916701655.1. Classification (NCBI taxonomy): domain Eukaryota; kingdom Metazoa; phylum Chordata; class Actinopteri; order Perciformes; family Sebastidae; genus Sebastiscus; species Sebastiscus albofasciatus. The sequence goes on from CAKAOI010027079.1 coordinate 22,234, forward strand.
AGACAAGTCAGCGTTATGACGTTTAGTAATCTCATTTAGCCACCGCCTTTTTTAAGATACGTAAAGGCTTCAAAATTCACGAGTGGGATATTTTAGCTGGTGTTAACTACAGACCTTATTTCAGACATCAACTAAAAACCTATTGACTTCCAGACGAGGGAACCAGAAGTGCAAAAATGCCAACTCATTTCTAGGTTTTAGGACTCACTCCTGCAACTCTCTATACCAGATGAAACCAAGTACTACTTTTTGAGCTGGTCAGATTTAAGAGACGTACATCATGTGTATTTTGCTGGTGCGTACTCTGATGAGCAGTAAACTACATAGCTGTTTCACTTTGGCCTACAGGAAAGATGTGTACTGACCAGTAAGGCTGATACTCACCTTGCTGCTTCTAGAAGTTCATCCTTCTTGTATTCACCTGGATGAAAATAAACATTCAGATTTGAGCGTGCCAAACACTTTCCAAACATTTAAGCATGAGATATACTTTTTGTGGTATTTAAGCTATTACTGCCCATGTGTGTTTGGTAAATGGATGCATTCTGTGGCTTGTGTTCATGTCAGAGGACTATCAGAACTAAGCTTATCAGTTTTTACACTTCGTTCAGGTGGAATAGTTGGGTGTCAATAAAGAGAGGATGCAATAAAGGCTGATCACAAAGCACCTTGCTACAGTTACATGCCTCTGCTCTGCTCCACCAATATACCCAAAAAACGAGGAGCAAGGGGTCAGTTAACCTGATGGGCAGGCTTATCCTCAGCCCTGCCACTAGGCACACATGCATCACACGCACATACAGAAAAATAACACTGTTTGAGAACCTCTGGGCAGGGTGTGCATTGTGTGCACACAAAAAAAGTTGTTGCACGTGTTACCGCGCTTGAGGTGGAGGGACACCAGGTAAAATCTTGCCTAGGGCACCAAATTGGTCAAGGCTGGCTCTGCTTATCCTACATGCAAAATGCCTGGTTTGATGCAATTATGGTACACTGATGAAAGGACAGAATCATGTGTAAGGTACACATGACACACTATTGTTGGAATGCAGTCTATCTGACCATTACACTTTGGCTACTGGTTACATTTAATGATGATTATCTGCAAATTAATATGTCACTGGCTGTAAAAGTGAAGATTAAAAGTCTTAAATGTAAATGTGAGAGAAAAGCAGCTTAGAGGGACTGACCAGTGAGAACAGCCTTGGCTGAAGGGTCTGCTAGATCCAAAGCAGACTTTCCATCAGTGTTGCGGATATTTGGATCAGCTCCATGTTGCAGTAACACTGAGTGAGAGAGGTGCGGATGAAGACAACTTTAATTTTCTCCTTAAAATCATTCCCATATTGTGTCACCCAGTAAGCTGATCATATTTAAAAAGCAGCTAAGTTGGTTACAGCAAAAAGGTTGGTAGACAACACAATCAAGCTTTTCAAGAAACTATCAACAACTAATGACACATAAGAGTCTTGAAAAACATCACAGATTTACAGAATTGCCTGTGCTTGAACGTCATCGACAGGGATCCTTACCAATGCAAACATCTATCTTCCCCTTGATGGCAGCCTCATGTAATGGAGTGTAGTTCCAGTTATCTCTGGCGTTGGGGTCTGCGCCCTGACACAAGAGGAGGCTGACGACTTCTGCGTGGCCGAAAGAGCAGGCGTTATGCAGGGGGATAAGTCCTCCATCATCCCTGGCGTGAACATTGGCCCCTGTCTGCAGGAGGTGCTCCACCACATCTTTTCTGCCAAAACCTAAAAAAAGAGGATTAAAATGCATTTCAATTGAGCTTTTTTCCCTCAATATTGGGCACGCACACTAAAACTAGCCTGAATATTTTTAATGAACATTCTTAGATATTGCCTAGATCCATGGTACCTCTCAGCTGTTGATTATGTCTCAAAGGGCTTCTTATGATGTTAATTATTTATTGGTGTATTGTGAATACTGTGTTTTGGTTGTTTGTTTGTTGTCTGACGTGGCAATCCCCACGAGGATCAATAAAGCTGTCTATCTATCTATCCATTCTATATCTATAATTTCTCCAAAATAATAATAATAACACTAGGATTCTGATGAAAATCCCGACAAATTTAACTACCAAATACTAAAAATATAAGTTATTACATTAATTTCCCAGAACTTGAGCTAAAGCTAGCTGCATCTAACGTAAGGTTAAACTCGCGCTGTGTTGCATTTCTTACTAATATTGTACACGAAATGACATTTACTTAAAGCTGTTAGCTAAACCACAGGTCGTGTTGTTTTCCCTAGATTAGCTTCATGCTATGAGCTATTAGCTAACGTAAGCTAAAACATGAAAGAGGATTAAAATGCATTTCAATTTAGCTTTTTCCTCAATATAGGGTACGTACACTAAAACTAGCCTGAATATTATATATTTATAATTTCTCCAAAATAATAACAACACTAGGATTCTGATGAAATTAACTACCAAATGCTAAATAAATAAGATATTACAGTATTTTTCCAGAACTTGTGCTAAAGATAGTGTTGCATTTCTTACTAATATTGTAGACGAAATGATGTTTACTTAACAATGTTAGCTAAACCAGAGGTCGTGTTATGTTACCTAGATTAGCTTCATGCTATGAGGTGTTAGCTAACGTTAAAGCTACATTAGAGAGATGTTGACGGTCTGTTTGTTATTAAACTGTATTGGAGAGCGTCACATTAGCTTGTTAGCACCACTAGGCTATTATTAATTCAGACGTGATAAACTGCTGTTACGTTTAACGTTATCAGAAGGGCAAAAAGAAAAAATTAAACCGTAAACACGTCGACCAAAACAACATTAGCTTAGCCACCGTTAGCCGTCACAGTCTGCTAGCTAATGTTGCTAAACACATAGCTACTGTTGCTGTATTATTAGCTTAGCTTAGCTTAGCGTTAGCTGGTCGTTACCCGCAGCGAAGTGGAGCGGAGTAGATTTGCGACCAGCCATGTCCTTCGCGTTTACGTTCACCGAGTCGACCAGCCTCTTGACTCTGGACACGTCTCCGTTACGGCAGGCCTCGAACAGCTCCCTGAACGCCCCGCCGATACCGCTGCTCCCGTCAGCGGGACTGGAGGCTCCGGAGCCGGATCCGGGGCTGGAGACGCTGCTGCCGCCGCCGCCGGAGGTTGTCGTGGTGAAGCTGCTGCTGCTCGGTAGCACCGGGGCCGTGAGGTCCGGGGAGGAGGCCACAGCGCCCTCGATGCCTCCGCTGCACTCCCTATCACCCTCCGGGGGGCCGACGGCCGAGCTCAGCAGAGACATCGGCGGAGAGGCCGGAGGAGCGCCGGACAGAGAGCTGTTTCTCGGCGGAGACTGTAAGGTAGTCTGCTGTTGTTGCTGCTGCGAGGAGCGACGAGACACCGCCATTACAGCAGCTCTCTCAGCGACAATAAGAGCTGCTCCTCCTTTCCGGTGAGAGTGGTGTGTTTCCTGTCAGCTGTTTACTCTCAGAGGAGGCTCTGCTGGTCTGTGGCTGTGGAGAAGACCTCGATTTACCCCTTATTATTTATTTACACGCCCATCCGGATCTCAGAAATCAATGAAACCTACTGCAGACACAGTTTCCTCTTGGTGCTGTGAGCAAATCTCTGTAACACATTTAGACAAAAAAAATAATACTGATCAGCCAGGTGGTGGCAGTGTGATGACCACTTTTGCATTTTTGGCCGAAATATTTATTTCATTCCCCCAAGGATTAAAAACAAAAACATCCGAGCCCAAGGCCTACTTGTGGTGCTACTGCACATGGCCATTTAACAGTGATGTTACACCCAATTATGCAAGAGTGATGAGGAAGGATGCATTAATACATCATGATGCAGGGACAGTAGTACATACAGTAGGCCATCTTGTCTTCTCAAGAACAGCACTGATCATTCCTTAAGTGTCATCACAATATATGCAGAGGTATTTAGTCAATATTTCATAGCCCAGAAAAACAACTTGTGAATAACTAAAAGTATTTCAAGATTCAAGAGTTTTATTTGCCATTTGCACCTATAAGTACATTGGAATTGTGAGCAGTTTACAGAGTCAGCTTTAAGAAAAGAAAAAAGGTAGAAAAGGCACAAGGTAATTACAGTACAAAATAAGTAGCACATTCAACTCAACACAATAAATAAATAAATTATTAAAATATAAAACACCCTCAGTGTAGTCAATGAATAAACCAAACTACCCTCTGCATAGGAACGATACCCCCACAATACAAATATATAGTATATATGCTCCATGACCATGTTAAAAGAACTTGTAACTCTCAAAAATATTTTAAAAAAGAAATAATTAATATATTTCAGACAATAACACAGTGGAAGGCAGCATATTGCACAGCATTACAGTCCATTCAGTTCAGGTGTACTGTGTCAATAATGGTATTGAGGTGAGGTGTGGAGTATTTGTGTTTAGCTTTGAAATTATGTCAACATACTGTACTTTTGGGCGGCATGGTGAACCACTGTCACCTCACAGCAAGGGTTTGAATCCCGGCTTGGGGTCCTTCTGTGTGGAGTTTGCATGTTCTCCCAGTGTTGGCGTGGGTTTACTCCGGGTTCTCCGGCTTCCTCCCACAGTCCAAAGACAGGCAGGTTAGGTTAATTGTTGACTCTTAATTGCCCATAGGTGTGAATGTGGACCTGAATGGTTGTCCGTCTCTGTGTGTCAGCCCTGTGATAAGTGACCTGTCCAGGGTGTACCTCGCCTTCACCCAATGTCAGCTGGGATCAGCTCCAGCTCTAGCATAAGCTGATATAGATAATGGATGGATACTGTACTTTTGGCCAGGTAGTGTAGCCTCAGACACTTTATCGGACTTCCACTTAATCATCAACAGTGCATTACATTTCAACAAGGCATAATGCCTCTAATCGTTTCATCTCAACAATTTAATGTGTCACTCACACCATCAACATGTCGTGGCGTGGTGGCACAAGCCATTGGAAATAATGGGTTTCGGGGTGCAGTGGTGCCGTTGTTGCGTTAAATCTGAAAGGACCTTCAGTGAGTGAGAGATGGATATAAATGGAGAGTACTAAGAGAAAAATACTCAAGCAGGAGGGCAAAAAATGAATAAAAAGTGATGAATATTAGTTTATGCCAGAGATTCACACAGGTTCGCGCCAGAGGGGCAAATTATTCAGTTTTCTTTCCTGAAAGTTAAAAGTAGGCTTATTTAACAAAAATGCTGTTGCAATGTACTTATTATTTTGTTATTTTCATTTTTTAAAAGTTACCAGAACGCAGAAAACAAAGTCTCTGAGACACATTTTTCTGGGGGAGGACCTCATTCTCCAAATGACACTATAGAGTGATTATGATCGTGCAGCATAAAGTGTCTGAGGAAGAGAAAAAGAGTCTCATGTTTCCCAGTTGTTTAAGCTTTATTTATACCATGCACATTTTATTATGGACATGCAAAGCTGAAAGCTGTATAAACATACATTCCGGGGTCTAACTTGTAATAACTTATAAACCTGTTTATAAAGTACAGAACCGTAAATAAAAATCTGTCACAGTGGAAGGGTGTAAACATTAATAAAACACTGACCAATAATTATACCACAGGAACAGTGGCTAAAATATACTCAAAACTTTGGGCCAATACTCATTTCAAACTTAACTTTTACTTTTTTCACTAGACTTGAAATTTAAATATGCTTGTATTAATATGCCACACAATTATTGCAGTAATGCAATATGGTGTTACCTTTACAAAAACAGTATCTCTTTTCAAGGTGTGAGAGGCGAGGCAGCCTTCTCAGAAACATCGGCAGCATTAAAGGTTTGATCCATATGAGAATCCAAGGTGAAAATCTACAGTGTACTTTAAAGTATAAAGTGATACTTGTCAATGATGAATCCCTCATTAATTCAAATGAGTCGTTTGTCATTCGGGTCTTTCAGTACTGTTTTTCATCACAGCTGGTTTTGCTGTGACCTGAGCAGTTTGCTCGTGGTAGTTAACTGGTGCAGCTCAGAGGAAGAAGAGCTTGTCTGATAGCTGAATGGCCGGTTCTGAGTGCAGGTACTGGCCAGCCAGGAAAGCCAGTTTGTGGGCATACTTGCATGGTGCTGGAACACGAATGGTGCCTGTCCAGTTCCAGTACAAATGGCACATCTTGTAAGTCAGTCTGGTATAGGAACAAAGAAACAATGTTAAATGTGTTTTTGGAATTGACAAAACATTAAAATATAAAGCCACTCTCATTTATGTGTGTACTAATGAAGTCTGATCCAACAGCCCTGTAATAATTCTATCATCATAATGGTTATAATGTTCTGAGTTTATAATTTGGTGTTCATACATGATTTTTGTATTGAATGCTGTTCCCACTTATTTCAGCATTTCCTTGATGGTGCTTTATTTCTGTATTATAAAAACATGTACAGTTAAGCATCTAATGCTGGCATAAATGTCTAGTCTCGCGTGTAGACGTTTAACCTTTGACATTTACTAATCTGAATTTCGTAAAAATCATTGTCTGCCTCACTGAGTATCCCACTGTCTGACTACTAAGTTACTTCCCTGGTTGGCAGCCTAGTTAGTTTACTGTACTAGTCTGATGAGTCTGTTAATTCTATGACAGCTTTCTTTGCAAATAGCTATGCTAAAGCTACAGCACTGCATATTTTAAATTGGCTAGAGCAGCAAAAAACACGCATGACAGGACAGGTTCTTGATAAAAATAAAATCTTGGAAAATATGACATGTTTAGTTTAGTACTTAATGTTTGATTTGCAACGCAGAGCAAACCTTTCTCACGGCGTGATTACATACAAAGTCAATGCAAAGATGCAGCGCAAATGAGGTGAATTTCAACTCGAGGGAGAAATTCACACAACGTTGTGTCACGAAAGCCTATCAGCACTGAGATTCTTCTGATGTCCCGACGTTGTTGAATCAGAAATGGAGGAAAAAGTGACTGCAGCTGACTAGCCATCTGGGGACACCCAGAGCTATATGATAGTACCTCATGTTTGTACAGAGACCAGGTGGAGCTCTGTGTATAAAACCATACTGTCTATGGTATAAACAATAATGTTGCTACTGTATTTACACCTAGAGGACATTGTATTTTGAATGTTGATGGAGCAGCTACAATATTAGCATAGCCCCTCGATCCGAACCCCTTTCAGAAAGCAAGCATTTTAAAAGTTGTTTGCTTGTCGTTTTGTCAACAGACCTGACAAAGTATGAATTCAGACTTTACAAATCTGTCTCAGTATGTAGTTATTTCAGCATCTTTTTGCTCCATTTATTGCAATTAAATCACAGCAAAATCTGTATATTTTGGGTTCATACCGCTGTAGTAAACCAGAGTAATTCAGCCGACGTGTGGCTTGCTAGATACAGTGAAATTCACAGAGCTGTGTGTGCCTCCGGATGATGTTATGAATCCAGATTGGAAGGCATTTGGTTTTACGACATATGTGGGACTTCCACAACATGTACAAAGCAGCAATAGTGGTTATTTTGGCCATGGCTGATGACACCTCGTTGGTAACCCCCTCTCCGGCGTGTCTAGGGCCAGTGATGGGAATAAACACAAATTATCCTGCGGTCAAACTTGCGCAAATAACTTGAGGCACAAATTCTCTGTGAACACGGCGTTACTGAGAACTACTCTCAGCATCTTTGAGAAATGCTCGCTGAGGTTTACATTTTACTGAATGGTAAACATTTCTCAAATTGTTGAGAAATAAAACATTTACAGTATTTGTTGAAATATAGAAACATATGCTTTTAACACACAATATGGAACTCTTTCTTTTGGTCTGACTACTAATCTAATATCAGACACTGACTAAATTAATACGGTCTTTTAGTGAGTTATTGTCACCACTATAAAAACTTTTCTTCAATGAATTTCAATAAAATACTGTCAAAAATATTGTCCAAGTGAAGAAAAAAAAAATGTAGCAGCTAGTGAAAATAATTCAATTCCTATGGCATATACAGAATTAACATGTTTTACATGTGTACCAGTAATCTGAATGATGCATAGTGGGAAAAAATGGGTTATTAATACCTTTGCAAATGGTCTGGTGTAAGGTTTGCCGTGTTGTACAGAGAGATGTAGTGTGTAGGGAGTCCACAGCCCTGGCGAATGTGATGTGCCATCAGGAAGAAGTCCACCCTGAATGAAAAAAAACAACTTTAGTGTTAGAAACTTTGAACAGCCAACAGCAGATAAACTGAGTCTTTGATGGTGTCCTCATCAAAGTGCACATATTTACTGCTGTTGCCAGGAGATGGTGTTGCAGCCTTTTTGATTGATGTACGCAGGTAAAAAAGATAAAGCATCACCCCTCTTCCACTACCCTGTTAGGCTGCTCATACAGCACCTCATCTCTCCAATCTTCATGTAAGAAGAATCTTTTGATGATATTCTCACATGATTTCTATTCCTGTATTACATTCAGACTGGAACCATCTCATTAACAAATTATCTTTTCAACTAAACTGCTAGAGTAAAAGCCAATTTAAAGTAGAGAGCAGATCATCTGTGGCCTAAGGCTGGATTCAAACTGAAAACACTGCATCAAGAAATGCAGCCTTCTCATTCATTTTAACAGGGATCGCATGGAGTGTTTTGATACAGAGGGATCTCGCAAGAATGAAAAAACAACACAGAGATTACATCCACAACAATACGTTTTCATTTTAAAACTGATAACTTTTGCTACGTTTATGCCTAGCGTCCACACTACTTCAGCGTTTTCAAGCTCCTAAAACGGAGACCTTTGAAAACGCTGCTGACCCGGTTTTAGCTTTAAAACTCTGGGGTTGCGTTTTAGTCTGGACGGGTAGAAAACGGAGACCTTTGAAAACGATGTTTTCACCCATGTTTGCTACTCGACTGGGTCAGTCACGACGTGTCCTTCCCTGATTTGTCACGCCCCATCACGTCAACCGTTTCCGTAAGAAAACAAATGACTTCAGCAACTACCCAACTACCAGTGTTTAATTCAACATGGATAACAAATTACAGGTGTTGTTGACATTGTTATCTATGCTAGCTGCTGTTGTGCAGTTAAATTCTGTATTAATAATCTAACGATTTGCAAGCGCCATGTTTAGTGACGATATCAGCCCTATGGAGCCGACATATGAAGGCACGGTTTGCGGCTTTGAGGAGGGCGATGGACATAAAATGGAAGACTTGGAATGGAAGACAGCCATCTGACAGAGCTGCGAGTGTGAGGACAGACAACAACAAAACCGAAGGGAAACGAGTGAGACGTGTGTTGACCAAATTTCTTGACCCATAAAGTAGTAAAACTTTGATTTGTAACTGTTCATTTGCAACAGTAGCAGCCTGTAACTGTGTTTGAAAAATAAAACGTGTTTGTTTCCCACTAAATGTGTCTCAGTGCGTGTAGGGGAAAGATAGAGGAAGATCTTAAGTATCTAACAAGACCTTTTATTAAAGGAAGAACAACAGGCTCCTCATATTTTCTGTAACTAAGCAACCAACCGCAGAATGGTCATGTGAAATGCCTTTTCAGGCATGTTAGTATGGACGGAGATTACTTCTAAAACACTTGTATGTATGGAGATCGTTTCCATTTTAAAACAGCGTTTTACGTGTTAAATGTATTGGTGTGGATGTAGCCAGAGTCTTTTTGCAAGAGACTGACCAGTCTTTTTGAGTGAGGGTGTGATCCAGAACAGTTCCAGGTGGAGGTGTGCCAATGCTGTTCGCAGTCCAGGCGTAGAGGGTGGTGCTGATGCGCTTTTGGACCACAATGAAGACCAGCTTGGGCTCATAGCTGGGGAAAGTCTCAAAGCATTTGATCAACTGTGGGATCTCGTACTGCTCCACCATCATCAGCTGACCATCTGACACACCATCACGATACACCACGATCTTCTCTGGCAAGTTGTGGTTCACCTGTACAAGAGAACATACACAAGTGATTCTTGGCCAAAAGGGTATGGTAGTTTAGAGAGAAGAGGGACTGAATTAAAAGACATTTATGTAATGCGTGTTTGCAGTACTTACTTCATAGTACTTCTGCAGTGCAGCCAGTAAGCAAACTCTGAAGCCATTAATCAGTTCCTCAGTGGGTGTTTGGAATGTAACTCTGGAGTACCAGCGGGTCAGCGAGCTGGACAAGGAAAAAATTAAGATATTATCACCATTACAAGTGAATGTTGCAAGAGAGAAAGTAAAAGTAAAACAAACATTTCTAGCACTATTCTGCAGATATCATTTTTTGGTTGTTTATTTTGGGGATGTTCTAAAAGATTTTCTGCAGATACAACCTTAATTTCTGCCAGTCCCCTCATGTATGAAGGGACTCCGAGGTCTGTGTGTGGCAACTTTCACTAGTACTGTTTGTAGTAACTGAAATGAACTCTGACATTATGCTCCGCATGAATTATGGCTGCACAATGAATCAATTTTAGCAAAATCACAATATGGCCTACTGCAATTTTCAAATCGCAGGAGGCAAAATATTTGTAACGGTGAAATGTGTATCAAAATATAATTTTATACTAAATATTGTCATGGTGCAGAGATATCCTGGCCTACAAATCATATTCTACAGACTTAAGCCTGGTTTATGCTAACCGTAGTGAAGCCAGAAAATTACGTCATCAAGGCTTTAGCGTGGTGCGCGAAGGCTCCGCAAGTTGTCACAGTGGTTTGTCGTGCACTTCGGAGTTTTTGTATCTATGCGTTGACTGCGCGTGTTGCACTTTTCATTCCAAAATGAATGCCTTCGAGGGAAGACTAGCCAAGCAGGTTGGCCTGTACAGACATCTCTACAACTGTTCATTGAGAGACCTCAGGGACAGTCAACGTCATTAAATACTTGGAAAGAAATAGGCAACACACTGGGGAAAGAAGAGGCTTTTTGCTGCAGGCTGTGAAAGAATATGAGAGATCGTTTTGTAAAAGCTAAAAAAAAAGGTCTCATGGAAAGAGTGGCGACCCGAGGGGAAGCACCGAGAGACAGAATGTAATTAATAAGCAACAATAATAATTACGGTACACATATGCAATGTGTTTACTACTGTTGCCGGGCAGCCTACTTTCCTTTCCGGTACCACTCGTTGACTTCTTGCTTCTCCACAGAATATTTGGTTTGTACGCCTCCTGGCGTTTCGGAGCATACTGCAACAAACAACGCGCTGAGCATAAATGTCTCTGTGCATGCTTGTAGTGCGCGCGCCATCTACGGAGGCCTGCGCCACGGTGTCTCGCACAAGTACAAACAAAGCTCTAGGAAAACATCTTTGTTTGGTACTGAGCCCCACAGAAATCATACCAGTCATTTTATTTCAATGAAAATGAGAATAATGATGTATCATTACCATTCCCTCTAATATTGCAAATCATATTGCAATTGCAATGTCAGTCAAAATAATCGCAATTAAGATATTTTTTCAAAATCGTTCTGCCTCAACATGAATTCAGGAAATCATTATTATTAAGTACTGAAAAGATATTAAAGGGACAAGCACCAAAACAGGGAAGAAAATAAAGTTTACCTGTTCACACTTGCGACAAAGCCCATGACTGACTGATGCGCCTTGCTAGTGTCATGGTGGACATCCACTCCCACCACCATCAAGTGTTTCTATTAAAAAGGGACATAGAGGTTCATCATTTCCCCATTGACTGCAGTCATGTTATTACCTCTTCATTATTTTCAGATTTTTAGAACCACAACATTTGTGTAATGGTACTGTGGAATAATGTTTCCTTTGAATATGATGCATCGTTTTCACAAGTAGTATTATGCTTATAATTAACAGTACCTAGCAGAAAAATCCCAATTTTCCCCCAAACAATTCAGCCCAAGTAGATAAGACATTCTCTTCCTGCTCTTTAAGTCATGCTACTCACCAGAGGGACATTGACAGTCCACAGCTCTCCTCCTAACTTGCTGTTCATCTGCAGGAGTATCTTTTGGGCAACGCTCCTCAGCTTCTGTTGCTGGGAAATTGTCCGGACATTGATGGCCTGTGACACAGGTGACACAAAAATCTTTACTTTTAACTGGGAGAAAATATTTTCAGAAGATGTGATTTATTTTCCTCTAATTCTAGACCAGCCATTCACAACCACATGGACAAGCATTACAAACCTGGGATGGGATGGGACTTTTGACACAGCAGAGCTTCTTGATGGCACTGTAGAGATCGTCTCGGTTGCCAACCATGATGCACACTACGAGCTGCATATTGGGCTGTAAACGGATAAGAAACGGAGAGTTACGCAGGAAGGACTTCAGTTCAGTGGTACCAAAGTCATCATTTCAACATGGTAAAAAAACAAAACAAGAAAGACGGATCATGCAAAAAGGATGTTGTGAATTTAGTCATATTTTACTCTGAATTATAAATCATTGGCAGTAATGTAAATGCAGTTTATAATTAATGAGCTAAAATGTGCAAAATTATTCATACATTAGCCCCCTGACGGCTCTCTATTTAATAGCGTGTTGCTGGTTGCTAGCTAACGTTAGCGGTTAGCCCTCAGTCAAATGTACCACCAAAAGTCAATACAACATTGCTGATATGTCCAATTCAAATTCAAACGAACATTAGAGCCATAAAGTCTTGCATCACTGTTAAGTTTTAAGGCATAATTTGTCACTAAATATATATAAATATTTCCTTAGAGTGTGGGTCGATCACTCTGTTGTTGATCAATTCATTTTTATTGTTCTGTGGAGCATGACAGCTCGCCACGACCACCCGCTGCTTTGCTAGCGCTGTGTGACTAGAATGCTTTTGCCCATTAGGCCTGGATCCATAATCTCTTTCTGTTTTTAGCGAAAGCGTGTGATCCCCTCGAAATATTAAACATTTTCAATCCATCTTTTCTGCGGTTGATGCAGTTTACTGCACAACAACTCCTTGTTATCTCTGCTTTGGAGCTTGGCTCTGCTAGACGGGCCGTGCTTTCTGCCCCCTAGCTGCGCGCGCATCTCTGTGATCACGTTTACCAGCCGCGACGCTGATATTGAGTCTTTATTTTTATTTCTTATTGTTACCTACTCATTTTATTTGTCATTTCTGAGCTGTTTTGTTTATGAAAAATGTAATAAATATATTCTAGAAAAAAGAAAAAGCATAAACGCTAACACTTCACATGTGTTCTGCTCTTATACTGTGAAACATCTAGTAGTAGTTGGTTTCAACACCATTATCACTTCTTGAAGCTACGTGTTAAACTTGACACCCGTTTTCCATTCATAGGTGATACTTGGGCAGCACCAACATGACATGATTTTTCAGTTTAGTACAGGAAGTGAGACTCTTGATCAGGCGGGCAACAGGCAAGGCTACAATACACAACCACTTTGTTGGAAGCATGCGGGCAGCGCATGAATAACATTTGATGTGGACACAGCTTGTGTGATGCACAGTGGGACAAGCTTGGAAGACGCAGGGAAAGGCAGATCTATTATCATATATGTAAGTAGCATTAAATTACTTGTGATGCTACTAATCTAAATCTTTATTTTATGTCGTACCTCACTGGTGAGCTGAGAGTGGATGCTCTTGACGTAAGTCTCAGTGCGATCATCCCTCAGCTCCACACGAATGGGTCGCTCCAGTCGCACCCCAATAGGCCCGGCCACCTTGTTAAATGTGGAAACCAGCTCTTCAGCTTGCTCTGCACAGCGGCGAGGGTAGAAGATGGCCCAGATGTTCATTGGGATCTAAGAGTGAGATGGGTCAGCTGGTGAAGAAGCAAAGTAATACAGCTGCTATTCCTGGGGCCGAGGCAAAATGGTATATGTGGGCTGGATGCGCACAAACCCCGAACAATTAAGTCTCAAGTTTTAATATACTAGGGCTGTCAATCGATTCAAATATTTAATCACGATTAATCCCACGATTGTTCATAGTTAATCATGATTAATTGCAAATTAATCACACATTTTTTTTATCTGTTCAAAATGTACGATAAAGGGAGATTTGTCGAGTATTTAATACTCTTATCAACATGGAAGTGGGCAAATATGCTTGCTTTATGCAAATATATGTATGTATTTATTATCGGAAATCAATTAACAGCATGAGACAATGACAAATATTGTCTAGAAACCCTCACAGGTACTGCATTTAGAATAAAAAATAAGATCAAATCATAACATGGCAACTCGAACCCAACAGGCAACAACAGCTGTCAGTGTGTCAGTGTGCTGACTTGACTATGACTTGCTCAAAACTGCCTGTGATTATCATAAAGTGGGCATGTCTGTAAAGGGGAGACTCGTGGTTAATTCAAAATCGCCAGTTGCGTTATAATGCAAATTTGCATTAAACGTGTCACCTTTGACAGCCCTAGTGGTTACACACTGATGCTTGTGAGGAAGACAGATAGCAACGATGGCCACCATCCCTGCTGACAGAGTTTAGGAATTAAGCCTACACAGATCACTAGTACATCAACTGTGGAAAAAAAAGTCACAGGCTGGACAATGTTGCTGCCTTGCTTCCTCAACTTTCCAGTGAAAGTTTTATATATTGCATTACAGCTAAATTATATTCATAAAAAATCTCCAACACTCACAGAGCTGATTGAAGCGTCCCTAACAATCTCTCTGGACCAGGATACGTCAGCACCTGTAGTAAAGGATGAAGACTGCAGACAGATGGTTTCAAGTGGAAGAATTCTACCTTTAGTCTGCAAGACAGGAGAAAAGAACAGCCGAGGAACACATGAAGTACAAAAATGAGAGCAAAAAAAAAAACTCCCATCAACACTAGATTCTAGTGTCTTCCTGCTTCACTGTGCACTTATCGGACAGTCAAGCTACATTTAAATATTCCACAGATATTGTCATACTTGATGTTCTAAATCCTGTTCCTCAGGACCAGACTTGCTTTCAGTCAGTCCTCAGCACGTTCACGTTAATCGGCATATGCTGGCTTTTAGCCAGTATCACGTGTAGTTGTCCAGCAGATTAAATGATCAATGGCCAAAATGTCCATTGGGAAATATGCCAAATTAATAAATAAATACATTTAAAGTAGGGCTGGGCGATATGGCCAAAAAATAATATTACGATATATTTATAGGCTATATCGCGTTATACGATGTATATTGCGATATTTTCAAATATTCTCAAAGCACTTCATAAATGCTCGATCTAACCCTTTGATGCATACAATCACACCAATATGATGATTCTTGTAGTCCCTGCAGCATATGTCTGCATTAAAACCTTCTTGTTTATATTCATTAGTGGTTTCTATTGGAACAATTTTAATCTTGCATGCAAAAAGGGGGAAATCACAAGTTAAAATTAAACAAAACAGTATCCAACAGTATTCACTTTAACCAAATAGTTTTCTGGCAATACATGATTTACATATTTTGATAAATACATACAGTAATACATACGCACATACATTTTATACAATGCCCGTGGGACAAGCCGATACATCGACTATATTCGATGTATCGCCCACTCCTAATTAATAGAGACAACCTAAATATAAACGTATTTATTTTTTAGACCGCTTCTTCATTTAATTTATTTTCAAGTTATGTAAAATGTAGGCAATTATATGGCTATTTAAAACAAATGTCCGGGAGTTGTTCTATATGGCTGGAATAATTGAATATTAACAGCCATACTGGCCGCTAAAAAAAAGTCTGGCGTAAACCCTGGTCCCCAGTTTGATGACTAGAGTGGGCTCCGGCCCCTCGACCAGGATTGTTAACCACTACTTTTAAAGAAACATGATTTACAGTGACTTCAAAAGGTAATGACTTTCTTCCTTCACATCTTGTTATGTAGGCTGACATAAAGAAAATGTCAGAATTGACTGCATTGTTAGGCTGAAAATAAAAGGTGATACTGGACAAATATCACATTTATCAAATTACACTTTGTTTGGGGGGAAAAAAGCCCAGAGACACTTTGTATCACTGTCTTGCCCTGCGAGAAAATTGATTTTGCCTAGTTTGCAATATGTGACTTCGAAAGCATTTCTCTGACACATTCTTAGAATTAAGTACTGAAAATTAATAAATGCTTGTTCACAGCTGAGCCTCACCACCAGGATCTCAGAGTCGATGTCCAGACCCCATCGGCTGAGCTCCTTCTGACTCTCAGGGTTGGTGCTGATGTTCTTCAGAAGCTGTTTTATCGAGTGGGTGTGCTGCTCACTGCTCACATTGATGTGCATGGTCAGGTCCTACAACACATGAAAGACATTTAATTAGGACATTTGGACTAATGTTACAGTAATTATCTTCAACTAATACTTAGCTAGATGTTAAGAAAGCTGTTGGAAAATGCCACTAGTTATTTTAGTTGTCTACATCAACAGTCACTGGTTAAAATGTATTTTCTTTAAAAAGGTGTGAAGACAACCAATGCTATAATTAAACATGGCAGCTCCAAGGGTTTGAACATAGGCCCAGTTCAGACCTGGCATTAACATGCGGCTTGAGTCACTGCTTGTGATCCGATCTCACTTCCCTGCTCTACATGCAAATAAACACGTAGTAAACACATGGCTGATATAGCAGACGTTGGGACGTAATATTACAGGTCAGTAGTAATATCCTATATATTCGTGAATTTCAGTACATTTTATTAACAACAAAGTATAAAGTTCGCCGGTCCACGGGACCTCCATGCCGCCTACCTTGCTGCCTTTGCCTACCTTGCTTGGTTTCAACACAATAAAAAATGTTAATTGGAAAAAAAAATCATTATCAAAGCATTACATATAGTCCTTTATATTATAAGAACCAAGTCTAGTCTTTACAGCTGCTTAACGTAGGTGTTGCTCCTGATGAGTAAAAGTATGAGACCAGACTCAGAAGAACATTGTGCTGCTGCATCAAATTTACCTTCATGGCTCTGAAGTCCTTCCTCATTTTTTCTGGGATTCCCGTCATGAAGGAAAGCTCTGGTACTAAAAGGATCTCTCCAGTAATGATTTGCTGCAATAAATCAATATTATAACATTATCTACACACTTAAGTGTTTACTGCTCATATACATTTTTTCAATACAATTTCCTTTTTGTATCATTATGCTTCTGATGGACTAATGAACAACCTACAGTATATCTTTTATATGGAACAAGTACTACTGATGCCTGAGTAGGTTCTTCAAGCAAAAGCAGAGTGCCTGTCACATGGGAAAATATGGGACAGCTTGATATGACAAACCTGATTCAGTTGTTGTTAAGAGATTGTTTTCATTTTGTGTGTTTTAAGTCCTGACATGTCTTCAAAATATGCTTATTGTTAGACTTGTTGTAGCCACAAGGTGGCATTCTCATGCAAGAATTCAGGTCACATAAGCTGAGTGGTCTACTGTTAGGAGCTGTACTTTATTAGAAACAAATTACACTTGACTCTGTGTCTTGAGCATTTATTATTATCATGTTAAAATAACTGAAGAGTTTTTACCTTCCCTCCTGGCTTGGCCCTCTCCTTCAGCCGATGCATGAGCAGAGGTTGGTCCATCTCTTTGATTGTAATCCCATAGTTCTTGCTGTTAAATGTGCCATGCAATGGCAATAAGCAAGTGTTTAAATTATAGTGGACTTTCTTTGCTGCTCTTAATTAAATAAACTGCCCCCATTTCAATGCACATAATACACCTGCTGTAATATCCTGCTCAGTTTTGAAGAGTTCATGGACAGAGCAGCCTCACCTGTAGTATTCCACAAAGGTGGTTTTTGTGCCATCCATCAAAGTGAAGGTGTCTTTGGGCGACTTGTTCCACTCGATGGCATCAATGCGGTAGGTGCGGTTGTTGTAGCGGGTGATGACGATGCTGCCGATGAGCTCTTTGGTGCATTCGTCTTGGAAGTTCTCTTTGCTCTGTTGGTACAGCATGTTCCTGGCAGGCAGACAGCAGGGGCCAAAGGTCATAGCTCTTTTTCCATTTTCATTTAAACAGAAAGGGCAAAGCTAAAACTAGATTATTTCTGTTTATAAATAATCTATAGATGCAATAAGACTGTTGCATTTGTTGCTGCCCTCCAACTCACCTCTTAATCCAACCCCATTCCCAGAGGGAAGGGTTATAGTGGTCGAGAGTATTTACAGTTCTGTCTCAGAGGACAGACGCCACAAGAACGTCTTGTCTTACAACCTGGTATTCAAATATGTATGACTATATCACAGAGTATGACATTTATATAGCTCTGTGTGGCTTGGTCATGGCATATTTAATGTTTAAACTTGTATGAGCATGTCTACAGAGGACATACAAAAGAACTAGAATAAAAGATGCACGCTTGGCTTTATTATAAAAGACTTTAAAAAAATGATTCCTTCCCTGTAGTATTGACAGCTGAGTATGTAATGCTTTATGGAAATAAAAGTGTAAGGCCACAACTATTTTACCACAAAAAATGATCCAGTTTGACTTATGAATATCAACTTCTCTGCAAACTTGCTACTGTTTGTATGCTACTGTTGATTTGCTGTGTGAACTCACATGATATTCAGCACCGAGTCATTCCGCAGGACTTTGTGAGACATGTCCACATTCAGGTACAGGCCTCCATCTGTGCGCTTGATACCGGTTGAATAACCTGGCCACACTTGCAGCCTACAAAAACAGACAAACAGGATAATGAATGGACTAGAGTTGCCATGATATTACCTGGCGTCTGCTCTCTGATGTTAAACGCAACTCGGTACTAACCGATGTTTTCCAAGAATGACTGCGCTTTCTGGGTCGTAATGATTTCGACCCACCAGCTTCAGCCCGATGATTTTCATTGCCCTTGAAAAACAAAAACAACACTGAGTCAGGTCCTGTCATTTCACCATCCTAATAGTAACATATGATGCCAGCATAATTCGTAAAATAATTATGGTTGCTTAGCTTATTTCATTAAAGAGCTTTTATGAATATAAGAATTTTTTTTTAATTTTCTAAAGCAGTCTGGCTTTCTGTCAAACAGAGCAGAGAGAACATATCTTAAGGCTACTTAGTGGCCACACTGAGACATGAGACATGCAGAGAAAAGAATAGGATATTAACGTATTAGTCAAAATACAAATGACTGAGTAACTGATACACAACAATGGACTGGCTGAGTGTTTTCTTTATCCAAAGTAAGAAACTTAACTTAAGAAAATATCCCAAACTGTATTAAAATCATGTTTATGAGTGGATGGAGGGCCATTACAGCATTATTCTTTTTAAATTGTTAACGTAACCACTTCAGTGTTTCTATTTGATAACTTATATACAATCTAAAACTTAAGTGGTCAATCTCTGACCAGCCTTTTTTAAAATACCTCCTGAGCACCACATTGTAGAATGGGATACATAGATCCGAGTTGGGTGGCAAAATCTTCGTCATCTGGATTTTTATTTGGATTTCCTCATTATCGGTTCGTCTCAAACTTTTGAGAAGAACCACCTGTACGTCATCAAAACATTATGCAAAAAGGGAATCCAGTGTTAAGTTCAGAAATGACATCAATTTTGCACTGTATAGTTCTGTGCAATGAAAATTCAATACATTTAAATTAGGGCTGTCAAAGTTAATGCGATAATGACACGTTAACACAAATTTGTTTCAACGCCACTTATTTCGCATTAACGCAATTTGCGATTTTTAGGTTGTAGTGGGCAGTTTTAACGCTAGCTTAAGAAAGGTGACGCCCTAAACTTACACTAAACACACCTTAGTCAATTAGCCACACAACTGATAACTGTGATACCTACGTCATTCATCTTAACAGGCAGGAAAAGAATGGAGCCATCAAAAGCGACTACTTCCCCTGTGGTTGAGCGGTGATCCTTCATCATGCTAAAACGCATTCCCATTGATTCAACATTTGGACTGAAAGATAATATTGAAAAAATGACTTCAAGAATACATAAAGCACTTACCCAATTACCAGTATCAACTGACAATATTGATTCAACAAACAGGTGCTTTGGAATAGTCTTGCACTAAGCATGTCTCCTCTGGGATTTTATTAACGGTTTTGCTTCAGTGCAATTTTACATTAGTTGTCTATGCCCATGTTTGGCTCAAAAGTAAACAATTGATCAAATACTTGTTTCACTGGAAGGTGGCTAAAATTTTACATTAATTTTTGTTGAATGGTTGCTGAATAAGGAAATACAAATTAATGGTAAACGATACTTACGTGAATGTAACATGGTACTGATAAACTGCTTCGTTCTTGCAACGAATCATGATGTGGTTTGAGCCAACAGTTATAGGAGCTCCTTTTGTTCCAGCCTTATTAGGTGGCTCACTGACCAGATGAGAATATACATGCACAAAGAGATCATTTCAGCACAAGACACACAGTTACTTTGTGATACGGAGTTTCATATTATGTATCTGTAAAGCTTAAGTGAATAGTGGCCTTGATAAAACAAGCCGATCTCAAAGAACTAGCATTGATAAAGGCTGACTGATGAAAGGCATTATGTCACCTCCCATCTGTAAACCACAAAGACCACAGGCCTGCTGGCAGCAACACAC
Source organism: Sebastiscus albofasciatus (assembly GCA_916701655.1). Classification (NCBI taxonomy): domain Eukaryota; kingdom Metazoa; phylum Chordata; class Actinopteri; order Perciformes; family Sebastidae; genus Sebastiscus; species Sebastiscus albofasciatus. Next base: position 42,720 of record CAKAOI010027079.1, read on the forward strand.
TGTATGCTCTGTGCATCTTTATTTATAAATCAATAAAAGGTTGCATCATATGCTTACAAAACAAATTGTGAATGTAACATTTTGCTTTGTTTTACACTGGCATCCTCAGTCCATGGTATGGAAGAATAGGTGGATGAGTAATGTAATGGTTATCCACAATACATAAATTAAGCTTCTGATATGCTAGACTCACAGCCAGTGAGTGAGCCAGAATGGATACCAACGATTGAAGGGATGATAGACGCTTGTTTTTTTCTTATGCCGATATCAAAGGGACTGTTTGTAACTTTGTAAGCGTATAAATGTAGCGGGTCTGCACACATGCGGGCTCGCGTATGCGCGCTCGCGTGTGGCGGGAGCCTCGTCTCCTCTGCCTGCTCGCCTTCACTCACACAGAGCGCGCGTTCTCGTGTACTCGCTCCACCTCTAGACATGAACGCGCGCTCATTCCACACTGCAGAAGAGTTAGTTTAGCTCTGAGATTATCTAGTGAATGTTCAGTAGACGTTTGTGCAGAAATACATGCTGCAGCTCCTCCAGAGAGAAACGTTACCGTCTCCCTCCTGCGCCCGCAGGGAGACACCGGGTGCCGGTGTCACGGTTCACGTTTCTCTCTGCGGAGGCTCGTCACTTCACAAGACACGGAAAACCTCTGTTGGTGCGCGCTGTGTCAGTGAATGCAAGCAGGCAGCGGAGGAGAGGCTGCGGTTGCCGGTGTCTCCCTGCGGGCGCAGGAGGGTGAGGCAGGAAAAGCCAACACTAGGATCAGCATTGAGTCATGGGGAGACCTCTGTCTGGTCAGCTAACATTACTGCCAAGCAGCTGAAATATAGAGTGATATTGTGCTTTTAGCTGACGTGTGTCGCCTCACTGTTTTGAGCGATGCTTGTTCAGGTCTATTTAGAGCGAGCAAGCGCGAGCCCGACGCTGACTTTCGTTGATTTCACGGCCACAGGTGTCGCTGTTAAGAAGCAATTCTGAAAGTTACAAATAGTCCCTTTAAGTCAATTTTAAGTAACTTACGATCACACCTGCACAAATATGTCGGCGATTGCCGGTTGTTGGGCTGGCCGGTTGGAAAATGTTAACATATCACCCTATTTCAGAGTTTGTTCTACAAGTTCTACCATCAGGTCTACAAGCTCTTGCATTTTGCAACATATTTACCTTCATAGAGGTAAGCTTGGTGTGTCAAGGCCCTAAGAGGTAAATACAAAACAGAAAAGTATACTTACCGGACTGCCTCCATTTTCAGCTCCTTCTTTGCCGGTGCAACAGCAAGAAGCTCCAGCACCTCTTGAGTGGTCGGCACCGGGGGCATGGTTCCTTCACATTATTCGCATTTTAAAACCTTGCATTTTTTTCAGAAGTTGTTGTCACTCATATTTTTCATATTAACTAAATATTATAATAACATTAAATATGTACTGTAACCCAGCTGGAGGAAACATGTTATCTCTTGTAATGTTTCATGAATTGTCATTAATTTTTCCAGATTTCAAGTTTCCCTACCTGTGTGGGAAGTCTGAGAGGTTAGGGCTGCTTGCGGCTCAGAGGCTGACTCGACACGACCTGGAGGAAAAGGAGGCAGTAGAGCACGTCCTCTTCCTACTCCAAGGTGAGGCATCGCTGCTCTTCCAAGCCCCACCATCGTCTGAGGGGACAAACCTCGGCCATGGAAACTGGAACAAGTCAAAATCCACATTAGCCAGGGTTGCAAATCTGTTTTTCAATACTGACAATGGTTGCAATAATTCTATATCAATGATGGTTCTAAAGCAATGAGGGTCTTTATTATGAAAATGAGGAAATCCTTTTTTGAAAAATATTTATACAAGCTACATGGCCCTTAAGACTGATCACGTTTTATTGCAAATATTTTTGTGACCAACAAGAAACCTATGTGTCCCCCAAGACTAACTCTTATGAGAATGTGTGTGTATCTAAATATCTGTACACTTTGAGTCAAAAGCTGCTCTTACATTTACAGAAACAAGAATGCCCCCAAACTACTGCACCACTTTAGTTACAGTAACACTTGGCTTTCAAAGGCTGCAAAGTAAAAACAGCATCTCACAGCCCAACACACAATATATGTACTCAATATGTCAGTGTATCCTGCACCCAGATCTAGGGCTGGGACGATGCACCTATCTCCCGATTCGATACTATCACAACACTTGGTTGCCGATTTTAAGTATTGCGATTCTACAAGTATTGCGATTCGATATTAGGATTTATTGTGATATTTGTTAACATTTTTTAACACTGGGAAAAAGTTGAATTATACACTGGGGACTTTTACTTTGGAAAATATATAAATTGATACATTAAAATGTTTGATTTTCAGCATGTATGTAGTCAGAGAGTCAAATATATCAGTCAATGTCAGGAATTATTTAAAAAAAGAAAATTCCAGCAACCCAAAAATCAAAGAATAAAGACATTTTCCTCACAAATTAGTGGTATTTTCTTTATAATTTAGAAGTGACATATAATGTTTTATACTTCTGGTGAATATATTCCAATCAATCTTATTTCCATATACAGTATGTATTTGGTACAGTTCCCTTTGTTAACACCTTATTTTGAAAACCGGACATAGTCACACGTGTAAACTTCCACTAACTTCACCAAGTCTGTCGCTAGCTCTCCCGTCAACTCCGTTCTCTTTATACATCCATGGTCAGCTCCATCGGGGCTGTTTTAATGCATTTAACATAAATGTTAGTATATGGGTGCGCTACAGTTGTAGCGTCAGCCGATTTGACCACAGAGATGCGATTGACGGCTGGTCTGACCGCAATACGATGACGTTACCTGTCCATGACAGAGTTGGCAAGCAGCTTTAGCTATGTTTAGCTCTGCATTTACTGGCAAAGTGTTTCCATACTTCACTGTATGTATAGTGTTTACAACTTTGGATTTGACATGTGAGTGTGCAGGTCGTATCCACGTGGACCATCTGCCGTTTTCTACTTTCTTGTATTGGCTCGCTGCGGTTTGTTTTGGCTTTTGACGGATACGGAACGGATGTGACGTCACTTTACTCAGACTATTACTAACTTCTTTCTACCTCAAAATAGACAGAAATGAAGCATATATATAGATTCTTGCATTAAAAAAAGAAATCACGATACATAGGTAAATATTTTTTTTCCCACCATTACCCAGATCCCAGTTTATTAGACACACCTAGCAAAAACAAATGCACTAAAATATAACAGCACTGCAATAAATCCTACCTTTACAGGGGCTACAATGTTCAGATTTCGTTGAAACTGTTTTAGAGGTGTTGATTCAACTTCATGGTCATTTATGGAGGATTTACTGTAGTTTGTGGTGCTGTTGTATTGTATCGCATTATACTGACAGGTGTTTCTTAAAGTGTATGTTAATTATTACACTGAAACTCCTCTTCTACCTACCTGCTGCCTCTGCCCATCACCTCTTCAAGTTGCCCTTCTGGGCTGCTGATGACACCTACTGGGGCAACTTGCAGCTTCACATCACAGAAATCTCCAGCTGCTCCTCTTCCTACAACAAAACATAACAACCGTGAAAGTGACATGGGTGTGTCATCCCAGTGAGGTTTGCTGGTGTCCTCCCAACCTTGGCTGACAGGGGTCAGTGTTAATATATGCTGTTGATTACTACAGAAGCCCAAATAAATGGCATTTAAGGCATCCCTATAATAAACCAATAATTGGTCCCAGCCCTATTTAATTTTTTCCTCTAAAAATCCAAGTTTTCAATACAGACCCACTGGTGGTACTCCTCTTCCCCATGAGGTCAGTGGTGAGGGCTCAATGCCCATTCCTCTAAACATTGAGACAAGTGCTGATCTTTGACCAAAGGTTGACATGTCAACCTGTAAGCAGACAAAAACATCAGCAGCTCTTAATGTGGGGCAAAAATATTTAGAGAATTAAACATGAAAATTGTACATGCATATAGACAATTTTTGTTCCAACCTCTTTTGTTGTCAAAGCTGAGGTCCCCTCTGTTAGGTCTCGCGTTGTAGATTCATGTGGAGGCATCTGTTCACCCTGCGGCTCCAGACTAGGCAGGATTGCACCTCTTGCCACCCCTACCTTTGGTTCAGCTGCTGGGAAGAGCAGCCCTCTGGCTCGGCCAACCATGGGTTCAGTAATGGGTAGAGTTAGTCCTCGTCCTTGTGGGGTATCGCCAGGAATGGGGAAACTTCTGGCTCGTCCTACACCAGGCCCTTCTGCAGAGAGCAGCAGCCCTCTACCACGTCCTACAGCCAACTCCTGAGGCTGTAGTCCTCCTCCGCGTCCCAGCCAAGGAATGCTCGTCATACTAATGAGCTCAGGAGGCTTCTTTGGATCCATTTGGTCAACTTCTGATATAACCAGTTCACACAACAATGGGTTAACTGCAGGGAAACACCCATAACACAAAAGTTACCAGTGTGTCTCATGATGGCATAGTACAAAAGGAAATGACACACACAAAAGTGTAATGACAACGAATATTTCAATGCTATGTGCATTAAGGATGGGTGATTAATCAAATTTTATTTTCAATTACAATTTGTCTTCCAACAAATATGAAAACAAGATAATCAAGTTAAAATGATTGTTATGCCACATTCTTTTTGACCATGATGCTCTCGTTTTATCTCTTATTATAAATGCAGCGCAGGAATTATTAGTAGGTTGTGGCAGAGCACCACAACATATTTGATCTAATTTATTTTTATGTATTATTTAATATATATCTGTAGTTGTTTTACCTTACAACATAGTTGATCTTATTTATTTTTATCTAATTATATATATATATATAAAATTTGTCTAATTATTTTACATTTAATCTTTTGTTTTTTTAAAAGGCAAAAGTTTCCAAAGTCAATGAGTTATCGAGTTAAATGATCATGATATCAAAATTAATTAAATAATAACAATAATTAAATAACAAAATAATGGTGCTTATGATTTTTGCCATCATGGAGTAGCCCTACTTCTTCAGAGATAAAAGGATGTAAAGCACAAGGAGAGCTCCATGTTACCTATAATGTTAGTAGTGAGGCGAAGTAACTGTTGAGATGCACAACTCAGGCTTTACACCTTACCTAATACAATAGGATATACTGTATTTAGTTCATCAAGTGGCTGCACAGTTATGTTCTGTCATTTTGTCTTTATACAGACAGATTTTTTTCCCTTTTTTTGCCTAAAATGTCTATTTTGATAGTAAAGGTTGCTGAGCCCTGTTCAAGAGGAGACATGTTGGGGAGGAAAAATAAAAAAAGACGGTGCTGATGAGACCGCATGGCCAATAAGCTAACGTTAGCTAACAGCACCATTAACGTTGTAGTTAGCTAATGTCAGCTAGCTCATTATTATCAGGTTGTTGTCTGACTTATGAAAGGTAACTTCAACGTTATTTAGCGAGCTAGACTTAGCAGCATCTCACTTCACTAGTTTACCCGTAGCTCCATAAAAGTACTGTTATTTACCATCAATAAACTAACATTAGTTTCAACACTATCAACATCAGACATGAGCAACTACGTTGCTAGCATGGCACCAAGGCCTATTAAAGGAGGCTGGGACACTGGTTTTGAGATGTGGTGTGACGCATGCGCAGTGTAGCTGAAGATGCGTTTTGATTGGCTCAATTTCGATGAGTGCAGACCAGATTCTACTGCCCATGTGTGGTACCCCAAAGCTATGACGTATTGATGACGCGTGTCCCAGCCTCTTTCTATCGGCCTTGCATAGCACCACAGGTAGCTAGCTAACATTAACAGTAGCTGACGTTAGCTACTAAAACACGTATAGAAAATTACAGAAGAGGTGACGACCACTAGAAATACTTGGAGAAAACTCAACGTTTTAGTAAACAACAATACGCTGTTAGTTATTAATGTTACAGCACTATAAGTCATATTAGACGGATATATTTATCTCTTACCTGGCTCAAGGTGTCAAGTTCGCACTGCATTAATCCCTCTGCTGGATTCACCGGGTTGATGGATGGTGTCGTCACTCCCGCATCCTTATTGGACAATCAGTAGATTTCTGCCGCAAGTCATTGGTTTACTGACCTGTCAATCTTTTATTGTTAATTTACATGATATTGGGTTTATTAGTTTTTGTCGCCCTCTGGCGGTTACCACCTGACACCTCAGGTGTTTCGGCCTACAGGTGGAGTTGTGGCACCTGACTGACTATCATTCACTATCTGTGCAGTAGTGTTGCCAGTGGTGGAATGCAACTAAGTACATTTACTCAAGTGCTGTACTTTAATACAATTTTAGTAAATAGATAGATAGATAGATAGTAACTTTATTGATCCCGAGGGAAATTCAAGTTTCCAGCATAACAGTTCCACAGTGCAAAACATGTTAGTAAAAAGGCAGTAAAAAAGTTAGTAGTGCAAAGTACAAAGTACAAAAAAATATACCAGATATAAAAATACAAGGAGATGAAGAAAACAGTTAAAACTGAATATATTGCATGGTAACAGCTGTGATACACGACTATTAAAAAGTGCAGGAGAGACTGTTAAAAATGAGTATAGTGCAGGGTAACTCCAGTAGCTTAGTCTATGAAAGTGCACTGTATGCATTATTATCTGTCCTGCAGACCCAGTAGTACTACAGTAGGCTACCACTAAAAACACCGGACACTAACAACAACAATAATATCAATATCATGTGCAATACTACTTTTTTACATTCTCATGTGCAATATCACTGTTCTTTGTGTGCAATATTAATGTCAAACATGTGCAATATTACTTATTTTTTTTCTGTTTTTTAGCTTATTTTACCTTTTTTATTTTACTTATCTTATTTACTCATTTTACTGAATGTATCTTACTTAATTGTTATTCTTTTAGGCAAAAGAATTTCCTTCAGGATTAATAAAGTTCTATCTTATCTTATCTTATCTTATTTTACATCTAGGAGGTAGGCCTAAATATTGCAGCCTACTTTTGCATGCACTACAAATATGACAGCTTAAATTACTAGTGACTTTGTGTATTTAAATTATGAATACAAATTTTATACCAACTAATAAATGATGATATAATAGGTTAAGCTACCCAGCAGTATATAAAGTAATTCAAATTAGCTCCACCTGACCGGCTGCAATATTAATGCGGTTCATTAATGCATCACTAATTGTAATCTCGTAATGAAATGGGCCATTCTGCATAATGAGTACTACCAGAATTTTCAATAAGGGTCGTGTCCCTGACCGACACATACTGTAATACATCATGAACAATGCCCATATTTAACATGCTTGAGATAAAGCTAAACATTGTTACCGTGTGATTAAACAGGCGGTCTCTGTTGTCCTTTGGGCAATTACCCAAATTCTGTATTTGCAGGGTGTATCACAGCTACTGTATGGCATTCAAGAGGAATTAGTAATGTTAAGTCTTATGAATCCTGACTTTTTGTAGTGTCTCTTCACAATACAAGCCTGATTTATTTTGGATACAAAACGGCACAAATGAAAAGATGCTGAAACAGTGCACCACCTATTCAAGGTCAGCTGCTGATGTGCGCATGGATTTGTGTCACTTTGTTACCTGAATTTTTTTTCTATGAAGAACGTCTAAGGAGGTGGACTAAGAGATAGATTCTTAAAAGTCAAAAAGCCCAACGAGCTTTGGTTTTCAGGTCACCGGTCAGGCATATTGGCAATTAGCCTTAGACTCTTTTGAAATAATCACAGAAATGCTCCCAGAGGTATTGAGGTGATGACTTTGTGCTGGCACCAAGGGTCTCTGCAGGAATGAATGAATCACTGATCCAGAAAGTAACCATTCCTTTTGTCCTTTCATATTAACTGCTGTTTTTTTGGGGAGTTACCAGATGGGATGGTGCTTTTCACTGCTGTCAGATAACCTCTCCTGGAGTCGACTTTTAAGAACTGAAGGGAAAACTGACATTTATATTTCGATTGATGAACACATGCCTTTTTCTATTTTTAAAAAGTCAGTTTACAATGAATTCCATTTCATTCTTGGTCCCTGGAGGACAACATCATATAAACAACACAAATGAAAAGGGGAACCTGATGGGGCTTGATTTTAGTTTTAAGGGTTGTAATGCCATCTATTGACATATAGAGGGAACTGCCACAAATATGATCAATTTGACCTTCTGCAATGATTTAAAACACTGCCCTCAAAACCTTTCTCCATAAGGTCGAACCAACATCAGTCAAGCTTGACATTATGTGTGCTGTAACAGTAATTGCAACATGTCAATATATGTATGTATTTTGTCTATTGACTAACTACTCAAATTCAAATAAGCTTTATTGGCATGAATGTTCAGGTTACATTACTGCCAAAGCTAAATTACATAAATATTATTGAATGAATACATTTTACACAATATAACTAAATCATTACAAAAAAAAAATACACTTTAAACACACATTCTTTTATATATGTAATAAATCAGAAACATTTACAGAGCTTGTAATGTATGGCAACAGTCAACATATTGTGCAGCTAATGTTGCACATTGATTTTTTCCCACATAAATATGGCAGTCTCTGAGGATCGGGGAGATGGATAAACTCAGGATATATGTTATTTATTTTTTCAAAGAAAACATCTCTGAAATCGTTATATTTCTCACAGTACAATAAGAGGTGAGATTCTGTCTCCACCTCTCTTTTGTGTCAAAGTGAACATTGCCTGGCCTCCCTGGGTAGTCTGTTCTGCCTGTGATGGCTTGTTTCTATGGCCAGGCTGTGTTCAATAAGTCTGTACATTGTCAAGGTTTTCCTTAGTTTGCTGTCAGTCACTGTGGTCAGGAACTCTGCCACTATGTACTCTCTGGCACCCGATTCGACTGTTATCAGGCCATTTATATAGGCGTTATCAGTAGCTATAAGCACCATAGATGTGGGTCATTAGGGGCCTATTACGTTGTAAAAGTGAAAGTGAAACTTAAAAGCAACACACGTTTTGAACATAAATAAAAAGGCTTCTTTAGGTTTAGGCAAACCCCCCCCCAAAAAACAGTTAGATTTAGGCAAAAAAACTACAACCTCTTTAGGTTTTGGCAAAAAAAAATACAGTTAGGTTTAGGCAACAAAAGTACAACTTCTTTAGGTTTAGGCAATAAAACTGTAACTTCTTTTGGTTTAGGCAAAAAAAAACACTTAGTTAATTGTAGGGAAAAACATTGTGTTTTGGGTTAAAATAACTACAAACACAAAGACTACTACACACTGGTGGTTTCACATGGGATACAAACTCCAGCCTCTTGGGTGAGCAACCAAATCCTATTTAATTCAGCGATAAAACTGTACTCATGTCTAGTTTTTAAATGTGCTGTTTTTAAATGTGTGCTTTATTGTATTTATTTATTTTTCCTGTACTCATTCCTGTTTTAATTTCTTATTTTCACAAAAAGCCCTTCTAGGGACAGGTGTTGCAAATTAGCATCCGCTATAAGCACTATGATACTTGCATCAGATAGCCGTTTTTAAATTGTCTATGTACATTGTATTGGTCCCTATCAAATAAACCATGAAATCAAAATAAATAAATAAAACCCTGTGTTTTGTGTCCCATCCATCGTCCCCGACCTCCACACCTTTTGGAATCTGCTCCTGTTAATATTACTATGGTCGCTGTCGTATTCTTTCACACCTTCTTTCGGTGATGTGAATAGATGATAAAACCTACTAGTGGGTGTAGTAGGCCCCTATTAACCCACATCTATTGGGTTTATAGCAACTGATAACGTCTATTGAATAGCCGCAACAGCCTAATTGGCTGTCCCTGTTTAGGGTCAAATAGAATTCTAATTTACTTTATGATTTGGTGGACTACTCGCTGTATGTGGCCTCAGCAAAATGCAAAACAGTGTAGCTAACAGTTTGTCAGTAGGAGGGTTTTTATTTGATTCTAATTAGAGCAAGCCTCGTTTCAGACTTGTGGGGGGTAATCAGCAATCAGTAATTGTTGTTTACCTCTTGAGAATAAACCCAGAGGAGATTGAGGTGTTTGTGACCTTGTATTTAGATTCCCTGCTGCTGGAATAATCTGAGTAAGGAAGGCTAACAGGTCACTGTATTTTTTTTCTCACCTTCTCTGTTTCAGTGCAGCGGCTCAGTGGCCAACAGAGAAGATATGTGGCAGTTTGTAGGTGTGATGTGTACCAGGCTCAGCATGCTTAGACAACAAACCCAACTCTCACATCACTGAACTGTCATGTTTCCTCTCTCTAAAGTGCATTCTGTTACCACTTAAAAAATGGAGTTTGCCGGCAATGGTAGAGGCCTCCAAGGCCAACATGGAGGGAAAACCTTTGGTATCTATTATTGTGAGCTGATGAGCTCAATCAGTGGTTCCCAACCTGGGGTCTCCAACAACTCCAGAGCGTAGTCCAAAAGTCATTTATTTAAAGTTAGTTATTTATTTAAAAAAGATGTAATAATTTCCTATATTCACAGCATGTTTTTATCTAATGAAATATTTTGCTCAAATCCATATTTGTTGGTGTTTAGCCTTTTAAAAACTACATTTTGCTCAAAATTTGCTCCATAGCTTGTCGCACACAAAGGGAGGCAGCGCCTGTATTAACAGGGCGGTTTAGGAGCAATCTAACAGCACCATAAAGCTTCAAAGAAAACAGGTTGGGAACCACTGAGCTAGATGACACTGTAGATGTGCTATGTCAAAGCTGAGCCTTTACCATTAAAGCTTTAGATAAATCTACTACAGTTAAAGGAACAGTGTGTAAAAGTTAGGGGTATCTATTAGCAGAAATGGAATATAATATTCATAACTATGTTTTCATTATAATCACCTGAAACTAAGAATCATTGTGTTTTCGTTAGCTTAGAATGAGCCCTACATAGCTACATAGGAAGCGGGTCCTCTTCACATAGTCCACCATGTTGCTCCGTCATGTTTCTACAGTGGCCAAGAACGGACAAACCAAACACTGTCTCTAGTGAGTGCCTTTCGTGTTTTTACACAACCTGAAGGCCACCGTAGTTCTCCGACACGCTTATGAAACTGCGGTAACGTAAGCCGCAGAGTGATAAACCGTGGTACCGCCAGCCGCCGCCTAACTTCCGTTGCTCTTAAAGTAGTGTTATTACGGTAAGGATGGCTTCTGAGCGAGGCGGCTCACATTACAGCAGTCTTGGAAAGGAAAGAGTGACTGAGGGATACTCAGTTGGTTGCAATCTGCAACCACACCACTAGATGCCGTAATCCTACCTTTAAGTTTTTTCATGTGACAACATGTGACTGACTTTGACTCAAGCTAAGAACAACGATCTGGGCACGACCCGTGCTATAATTGTCCTTCAACTATTGTTTGAAAATTAATCACAATGGAAGCTTCAAATAACAGCTGAGAACAGGGCCGGCTCTAGCCTTTTTGGTGCCATAGGCGAAATTCGGATTTGGAGCCCCCCCCTTCAGATATCTGCGCCTCTTGACATCTGTCCGTCTAGCGGTCTTACGTTCTGACCCGTACTCAGGCTCTTGTGATGAGCACGGCACTGTGCTCATCACACAAACCTAAAAGCCTTTTGTTGCTATGGCTATGATTTAGCTAATGGGATTTTAAATTTTGTTCGTCCACATGAATATGTGTTATGTTTTTGCTAATGGATTTATTTGTATATTTTAATTTATTTATTTATTTATTTTTACAAAGAGACATGAGCTTTTTCTTTGATGCACAATACATGCTATGAATACACATTCTTACTTTCTGACAAATCCTCTTTAAGAATTAGTTTTTCTGTTCTGACAAAAAAAACAATCATGCAGGATGTGAGTGGACTTTTTAATATTTTAGACATCCCTCTCAGGATCAATTAGGCTCAACACTGATGCAGATTAGCTGGATTTTGAGGTGTGCCCTTATCAGAAACATTTAAGGCCAAACCAAATAATAGTTTACCTAATTAAGATGTGATGAATTTTCTATGGTTTGATACTGACAGCATTCACCTGTGACTAAACAAAGGTTGATAAATCTGCATTGAGATGATGTGTTGTTGAGAAAACGGGGTTTAAGACAACATGAGCAAGCGTTTGGATTCTTTAGTAAGCTTGTAAAAGATAGCTAGTTTTATAGTAAGCAATTACATGAATTATATGAATATGGCTTATATTGATACTTGCAATAAAACACTGGTTTTATAATAGTGTTTGTTTGTCATTTGGAAGTGATCATCCCTTTGAGTTCAGCACAAAATCACAAACACTCTCTGTGTTGTTCACTGGTCATTTCTGAAACAAATTGTGTTTTTCCATTCTGCTCCTCTCTTACATATCGTTGGCATGATGAAATTAGCCGTTTGTTGCCCGGCTCCTGCTCCGTGCCTGATTGTGTCACTTTATTAAGGTCATGTTCGCAAATCCTCAATTTGCTGCCAAGAAAACGAGGTAAACAATGTTTATCTCCCTCCTGGCCTGCAGAGGGACAAGCTCCACCTGCCTGCCTTCAACCATAATCTACATCTAAAGAACAGACATTTGACTTCAACTGACTGACTGATAACATTATGCCAGTTCATGTCAGAGGCGCAGATGGGCTCCGAGCCGACATAGTCAATAGCATTACCTGTCATGTCTACTGCAGCATGTCTGGATGAGACCCGGAGGGTTGCTTTTGGCAGTGCGCTCTGACATTTAAACATCAGAACATGATTGACATGCTGGTGTAATTACAGGTCAAAATGTAAAACTTAATGGCAGCATTTCTGTTGAAGGACATGTTTACTTCATGTTTTAGTTTCATCATTTCCTTCTTACTGCCCAATTAGAGGGGTTCCAGGGCTTGTGAGCAAAAGTCACATGGGGCTTGTTTATTGGATAGGATCTCAGTAACCAAACCACTGACCACCGGGGATTTTGGCTGCGAGGGGGATCAAAGCAAGTTTTGCATTTTGAGGTCATTTCCTGTAATTGGTTCAAATGATGCTTTCAATTGTGACAAACCACACCACGTTTTAACAAAAGAACAAGCAGATCTGCATGTTCAGCAATCTCAGTGTGGGAACCTGGTTGCACCAAAGTCCAACACTTTCCCATACTCACAACTGAATGTACTGTAGGGGGGCCCTGGGCCAGAATCTTGTTTGAAGTGACTGTTACTTGTTGAATAGGCAATCAAACGACTACGTAGAGATGCAAAACAACCACGAAGAGAAACATAACAAACATAGAGACAAAAAACAACTAAAAACATAAGCTAAATGACCACAAAGAGATGCAAAATCACCACAAAGAGATGCAAAACAACCACAAAGAGATGCAAAACAACTACAAAGACAAGCAAAACTAATACAAGGAGACACAAAACCACCACAAAGAGACACAAAACAACTACAAAGACACGCAAAACCAATACAAAGAGACACAAAACAACTACAGAGACACGCTAAACCACTACAAATAGACACAAAGCAACTACAAAGACAGGCAAAACGAATACAAAGAGACACAAAACAACTGCAAAGATGCACAAAACCACCACAAAGAGATGCAAAAAGTACAAAAGAGATGCAAAACCCCCAAGAAGACACACAAAACCACCACAAAGACACGCAAAATATACACAAAGAACACAAAAAGATGCAAAACTACCACATAGACACGCAAAACAACCACACAAAGACAAAGAAAGAACAAGAAAAATGCTAAACTACCACCACAAAGACACGCAAAAAGATGCAAAACTGCCACAAAGAAACACAAAGTTACCACAAAGAGATGCAAGAGACATAAATTGAACACAGAGACGGAAAACGCCCACACAGAGATGCAGAACGACCTTGGTTGAATTCCTGTCTATGTGGTTGCTTCAACAAAGATGACACAGATTCATTAAACTGTTAACAATTTGCAGCAGTTTGATTTAAATTTCGGTCTCTCCCTACTGCTCCCAAAGCAGGTGTAATCCATACCTGTTTAACCCCTCGCATTACCAGACCCTCAGAGGGGCTGAAAGAGACGCTGACATGTTGACAGGTTGTTTTGCATAAGCCCTGAGAACTTGCCTCAGAGGCTTTCCACCCTGGAGACATGACCTGTCTCCTCTGGCTTCTCCGCATCGGTAATATCCTTAGCTTAAACGGGCCAAATTTCCCTGACAGCAGAAGGTCTAGCTGCAGAACCTGCCAATGGTCAGTGGCACTAATCTGACGTGACAATCATTACTGACCTGTCTGTCAAACTGAGTTGTAGGTAATGGTGACTAAAAGGCCAAGGCTTTGGTGGCTCGCATCTGAGGTGGGGGAGGAGCAGCGATGCCTGTAAGGGAATTGTGGGAAACGGCAGTGGGGGCAAACACACACCACAGCTGTTGCTGTCTGGACGATGATGCAAGCAGCCTGAATCCTGGGAAGCTTTCCCATATGTCCTCACTGTCTTCCAGCATCATCAGCATTGCTTTTGATTTGTCTTCAGTGCTTACATTCGAGGTGCCAAGGCAACCAAGAAAGGCATGTGCAGCACAATTGAAAAGCATATTGTGAACGAGAGAGTCGAGTTTGAGTGCGATGTTCTATTTTTAAACAGGTGACTTTTTTTCACTTGTTGGAGGCATTGGCAAAATGCCGTGACGTTCATTTCCTGTCTCTTCTTCAAATTCAAGAGGCATGTGGGAAAAGCAGCAAACTCTTCTGCGTGATTTATTTTTCTCCAAAAAAGGGCTAAGCTGTGTTTAAAGCAGCAGTAGGCAGGTTGGAGCAAATATGATTTAAAAAAAATCATGTGCCTCTGTGTCCTCTGGTGCTCCTAACGGCATTTGCAAGATTTCACAAACTGGAGGAAAACAACCAATCAGAGCTGAGCTGGAGCCTGGCAGTCTTTGAGCAGCTGGTAATCACTCGCAAACTCCGACCAAACGGTCAAACTAGGCAGCGCTGATCAAATATGAATCAATATTCTGTAATGTCTATTTTTCGCATGATTTTTTTCAGAAACATCTTGTAGTGTAGTGTTTATCTGTAAAATGAGAAAGTTTGCCAGTTGAGGAAATACCAAGCACCGCCCACCAGCCGGAGCAAACTTTCTCATTTTACAGCTAAACCGTACACTACAAGATGTTTCTGAAAACATTTGAGGAGAGAAATAGGCATTACAGTAACATTATATTGATTTATATAACTTCCTGTTTGATTGGAGTTTATGAGAGATTGACAGCTGACTCTGTTGAATGAACAGCCATTTGGAACGCTCTCTCTCTAAAATGATCTGTGATTGGCCAAAGCCTCCCATCAGGGGCTAGATTTTTTTAAAGCCTGAAAACAGAGCCATGAGGAGGTGCAGAAGCCTAGTTTTCTGTCATAATACTTGAATTATAATATGCTGAAAGGTTATTATGGAATTTTTGCCCAATGATGCCCAAAAATTCCGCCTACTGCCGCTTTAAAACAAATATCTGTCACAGGGGGTTCCAACCAGCTCACTGTGACCATTATAACAATACATACTGTACTGAGGATGAAATATATGTGTGATATTATGTGGGATTTTTGTGATGCATATATTAAATAGACAAACGTCAGGATCCTATTTAAAAACGGCACCACAAGGAAACCCACCATATAATCTTTATTCTCTGATACATACATTAACTAACAACGTGAGCACAGTTTGGAGAGGGAACCCAAATAACCATAAACGACTTATCGTTTTGAACGCTTGGAGTTCCTTGAATGCACTTCGAAACCTCTGTCGTACCACCTCATCTGCGTCTGCCTGTGCGCCCTGAGTGATGCGTCACATGGAGAGGTGCGGTTTGCGCATGCAGCGCAACTCCCCCCAAATAGTCCATATTTTCCAGTTAGTGAACTGAGAAACAAGCACTTCTTCTGGAGCGTCTATGTTTAGATTCTGTAACTTTTATTTTTTCCATTTCCTAGTTTTGGAGTTATTTTGTCCCTGTATAGGGATGGAGCACGCACCTACACAACACTCTTGACGGATCATTCTTAAACAGAAAGCTGCCAAGAAGAAGAAGAAGAAAAAGCCCTCTCCTCTGAGTTGTTGTGCAGCTGTGATGTGGTGCAGCTGCAACAGCCTCGCTCTCAAACCGCTGGACAGGAGCCGACAGTGAGCAGGTCGCACACATCCAAATATGCGCGTAATTGGAGCGCGCTGGCGAGGCGTCCCTTGCAGCCCTTCCGAGATAACGTCGTCGTGATGTTCAATACTTCGGGAATTGAGCTCACTTTTAACAAGAGGGAGGATATTTCCGAAGTTCTCAATGGCTCCCTACAGCTGCTGTACAACGTCCTGGTCACCGCCAGTCCATCCACCGCCATGTGGAACGAGTCGTGCGGCGAGCTGCAGGACTTCGGCCGCCCGGAGAAGGTCGTCATTGGGGTGATGCTGGCGATCATCACGGCGGTCACCGTGATGGGCAACACGCTGGTGGTGATCGCGGTGTGCGTAGTGAAGAAGCTCAGGCAGCCTTCAAACTACCTGCTGGTGTCTCTGGCGGTGGCGGACCTGTCGGTGGCCATAGTGGTGATGCCCTTTGTGATAGTGACAGACCTCACCGGGGGCAAGTGGCTCTTTGGAGAGGTCTTCTGCAACATCTTCATCGGCATGGATGTAATGTGCTGCACCGCCTCAATCATGACCCTGTGCGTGATCAGCGTCGATAGGTAAGTTGACAAAGTTGAAACTGCTTTTTGATGTTGTACTGTCAGTTTGCAACATTACGCACGCAGCGCATCCTAAGCCTTTTATGGTAAATGGTAAATAGACATGCATTTATATAGCAGCTTTTCTATCTGCCGACCACTCAAAGCGCTTCACACTACATGTCAGCATTCACCAGTTCACACACACATTCACACACTGATGGCAGAGCAGAGGCTGCTAAGGTGCCAACTTTGCCCATCAAGATCTAATCTAAATACTCATTCACACAAGTCAAGGACACAACGGCATGTGACCTGGAGCAGCCGGGGATCGAACAACCAACCTTCTGCTCTACCCTCTGAGCCACAGCGGCCATAGACTATCTTTAGCACAAGTTCTGTGAAATTAATGTAATAACTTGTTTATTTAGTATTGGTAGTTATTTTTGTCGGGATTGTCATCAGAATCCTAGTGTTATTATTATTTTGGAGACATTATAGATATAGAATATTCAGGGTAGTTTTAGTGGAAATGGTAAATGGTAAAAGGACTTGCACTTATATAGCGTTTTTCTAGTCTTCCGACCACTCAAAGCTCTTTACACTACATGGCAGCATTCACCCATTTACACACTGATGGCAGAGGCTGCTAAGGTGCCAACTTCGCCCATCAGGATCTGATCTAAATACTCATTCACACACCAATGGCTATGCCTTTGGGAGCAATTTGGGGTTAAGTGTCTTGCTCAAGGACACATCGATATGTGACCCGGAGCAGCTGGGGATCGAACCTCCGACCTTCCGATTGATGGACGACCTGCTCTACCCTCTGAGACCCAAATATTATTAGCTGCTCTTTAAGAGGCAAAGTGAAGCTCCAAGTGCAAAATGAAGTCATGAATTTGTTTTTTTGTGCCACAGATTGACATTTAAACACCTGATTTCCAGATCAACCCTTCCTCTGATTATCTGTGTGGTTGAAAACCACCGAACCAGAAAATGAACACGCAGACTGTGATTAATTTATTGCACGCTTAATTAATTAATTTGCTTGACCGGACCATGTGCAGCGTTTCCTGTAATTAACGCATTTAGGATCAGCGCGCCCATCGACCTTTACAGCTGCTCTGACGTTGATACGTGATTTACCATCGTCCTACATTTCTGCTGAGGACACATGATGAGAGCACCTGCTCTCTAAAATGAAAGTGCTCTAGAGGTAAAAGTTCCCTTCTGAGAAAACTGAACCACAAACATTGTTTTCCTCTCTTGCAACATACATAAACATGAGCTTTAACATCCTGGTGTTTTGCATCAAATAATTGTTACCTAAATTATTCATTGAAGTTAGTTCCCAACTGCCCCGCTCACTGTGCTATAAATTCCAAAAATGGGGAAAGTAAGCACTCATCCATCTCCACCCTTCGATACCCACTCTGCATCTCAGGTACACTATACCACCCATGATGCCAGAGCTCAGTCTGATAGCTGATGACAAATGAGACATGTCCACCGCCACCACAATGAAATAAAAGTCAAGTGAGTGGTGTCACTGTTCTGCCTCAGTGCCCATAATGAAGACAGAGGTTCGTTGTAGTATTGATGATCTGATTATTCCTCCCGTTTGCCAATCAGGCATTATTACCTCAGTGCATTGTGCCCAGAATTATGCACGTTTCCTGCTTATGGATGCGCTGAGCACAGGGGACTTAAGTACGCCTGAGGAGCTAATGATATTATGGGAGGAACTGGATCACAGATATCATCCTGTGATAAAGTGTTATTGGCAGAGGAATGAATGTATTTTGGGGCTGATTGGACATACAGGGTATTAAGATTAGTTGGGGAGAAGCTAACAAGCCCTTCACAGAGGATTATTAAAGATGGATGGACAGTGTGGGATTCCTACATCTGTGGCCACGCACACACCGGTCAGGTCACAAGCTGGCCTCTTGAGTTAGTATGGAACCAGTTGCACATCATTCTGCTCCACCCTCCTATAGAATTACATTTTTGCTCCTTCATGACCCCAGCAAATAAACAAGGACATCATCTAGATTTAAAGCAGCAGTAGGTAGAATATTTTTGGCATCATTGGGCAAAAACTCCATCATAACCTTTCAGCTTATTGTATTTCAAGTGTTCTGAGAGAAAACCAGACTTCTGCACCTTCTCATGGTTCTGTTTTCAGGCTTTAGAAAATCTAGCCCATGACAGGAGACTTTGGCCAATCAGAGGTCATTTCAGAGAGAGAGGGCAGCTGTCAGTCACTCGCAAACTCTGATCAAACGGTCAATCTACGGAGCGCTGATCAAATACAAATTCATATTCTGCTACTGTAATGTCTATTTCTTGCCTCAAATGTTTTCAGAATCATCCTGTAGTGTACTGTTTAGCTGTAAAATGAGAAAGTTTGCTCTGGCTGGTGGGCGGTGCTTGGTATTTTCTCAGCAGATCTCAGCATGGCTGCCGGGTCACAAACTTTCTCATTTTACAGTCAAACACTACAAGATGTTTCTGAAAACATTTGAGGTGAGAAATAGGCATTGCAGTAACAGAATATTGATTCATATTTGATCAGCGTTACCTAGTTTGACCGTTTGATCGGAGTTTGTGAGTGATTGACAGCTCCTCAGAGACGTCAAGGCTCCAGCTCGGCTGTGAAATCTTGCATATGCCGATAGGAGCACCGGAAGACACAGAGGCACATGATTATTTTCAGATTACCTGTCTCATGCACTATTGTCAGGATATATATTTATAAAAATAACCTTTTTTTAATCATATTTTAATCCTACTGCTGCTTTAAAAGAACTAACCTGAGTAGAAATAAACAATGTCAATGTGTTGAACCAGGCCTCTCTTTGTATTCCGACGGAGGATAAGTGGGCGTGAGTCAAACCAGCACTGTCGGGCCTCATGGCCATTGTCTGTGATAAGGGAAGTGAATAGCTCATAGTGTATACTCAGACAGGACAAATGCACCCACCTGTGAGCGAGCATGTCTGAAAAGATAGAGCAGGTGATTGAATCTGGTACCGTGAAATCAAAGTGTGCACACCCACCAGACCACACCATTCCAGAGGATCTTCTCCATGTCTTCCTGCTTCTTGTCAAGACAAGCTGAGAATTTAAAATAAGGAAGTCAGTTTGAGATTATCTTTTGCACACAAGCTGCACAGACAGTTCTGTAAACTGTTTGCGCTGATCTCCATGAAAACAGGCTCGCCCTAATTAAACAATGCAGAGCGTGTTTGGCATATGATTCACAATGGGAATCATAGAGATAATTCATTAGGATGGGAATTGCCAATTAGACACGTTATTAGCTGCAATTAGGGCGCTCTCTCGCTGTCATTTAGGATTCCCAAGGACATGCATTGTCAAATTAAGCAGAACGGTGGGGAGTGCTGCGGGTACAGGTTTGTTTGTGGGGGGTTATGCGGTCCCTGAAGACTAGGTGCTCTGCTGCAGAGGGATACTGATTGTCTCTCAGAGCTCCTTTAGGTGTACAGAGGGGATTCTGCATATATGTATGCCAATATGGACAACGTGGTGCTAGAGGAGTGGTCCCTAGTGTATGGGGCCAATACATTTATGATCCTGCAGGGACCTGACAGGCTTCAATAGATGCTCTCTGACATTCATCATCCACTTTAACACATGTCTAGTCAGCACCGGATTAAACCAGGTGGGGTCCTGGGGCAAAAATGGGTTGTAGGGCAAACTGAAATAATGAAGATTTAAAACTACATTTTGCTAATTTCTACTTTACAAGACATGGTCTCAAGATTAATTAAAGGGTTACTGAATGTAGTATTGCACCTCCATAAAGTTGGACAACAAGAGATATATTTAAAGGACGATTAAAAGTCTAAAGTATTGGTTGATCCCTCAAAACACTGAATCCTATATTTCCCATAATGCAAGTCAACAGTATCTTTTGTTAGAGGCCCCCTTGCCAGGTAAACGCCCACGTCTTTCAAACTCCACGCCTTCAGAAAGCTCCCTCTTGAGCTAAAGGACCAGACACACCAACCCAACATAAAAGAACTAGCGGCGACAAAGGCCGACTGTTGCGTCGCCTCACATTGCCCATTGCCAAAAAGTTGCACTCGAACACACCGCAAAGACTACAGCCAATGGTCAGTTAGCATGTACGTTCTGCATCTGCGTGAGAGGAAATAACTCTCCACACCAGCAGGCGGCGGTAGTCTGTATTCATCATTCAAAAAGGGAAACTGGAAGACTGAGGACCGTGGACTTCCTAAAAATGCAAAAAATACTTTTCTGAGACGAAAATGATGAAAGAGACTATTTAAAATGAATTGAGGAACGAATCTACGCTCTGGCACAGTCACGGAGACAATGATAAAAACAAAAAGAAGGATGCCTGAAGTAAAGACACAAACAGCTGTGGGAGAATTCCACATCAAAGAAATGCTGAGAGAAATTACATCGGACATTACAAAAGAACTTCGAGAACTTCCAGAACTTCGAGCGGAGTTACAAGTCTTCAGAAACGAAACAAGACAGGAGTTAGCTGAACTTAAAAAAGAGATCGGGCAACAGAAATATAAATTTCAGCGCATGACGGAAAGGTCTGAGAAGATCGAGGAAAGAGTGGAAAACAGAGGAACGAGAAATAATCTTGGAGGTTCAACTAAAACACTGATACAATATTTAAAAGAGAGTGAAAGATGACTATGACTATTCAGAAAATGAATCACGCCAAAATAACTATCTATCAGTCTACAGTATTAAGGAAGACAACGATCATCTTAATATGATTAAATTTGTGGAGACGCTGATCCACGAGGTTTTGGACATTTCAAAGGAAAAACTTAATATAACAGCAGCGTTATTCCATTATTAATAGAAGAAATTAGAAAATATAGCTTATTCTTTGGTTACAAATTAAATATTAATAAAAAAGAAGCAATGATAATTAAAGATAAGATTAAAGATCTTAAGAGAAAATATAATTTTAAGTGGGAATGTGCTAAATTGAAATATCAAGGGATAATTCCGAAAAATTTGGAGGATCTGTTTTCAATAAGTTACTCAGGATTAATAGATCAAGTTACAGAGGAGTTGAACAGATGGAAAATATTAGATCTATCCAGAGAGAATTTGAGAATTTGCTTGGAAAATAAATATGAGATATTTCTTGACCCCTGAAATAACTTTCAAATATAAAAGAAGACGAAGCTAAACTGTGGTGAAAGTGATGCAAATCATTTGCATATTTTCTACACATGCAGGTTATTGAATTTGTTTTGGTCAGAAGTTTTTAAGTTTATAGAAGACACTTTAAAAAAATCTCTGTATTTAAAAGTAGAGCATATCATACTCAGGAAACCTCCAATTGATCTTGGTAAAGATGAAGAATCAGAATACTCAGAATCACAGCACTGAAGCAAATAACAAAAAACTAAACCCCCAGATTTTATAAAATGGAAAAGTTTGATTCAAGGAGTAAAAGTTATGGAAAAGGAAACTCACAGAATAAGGAATATGGAAGATGTGTTTGAGGTGGCCTTATTTGTGGGCCCATGTATATCTGTGTGCGTGTTGAAAAGTATACCTATATGTTTATGTATGGCTAGGTTTATTATGAATATCTATATGTGTATGTGTGTATGTTTATGTCTATATAAATGTATAAGTGTAGATGAATACAGCATCCAACCTAGTTGTTATATCTCTGCCCCCCTTTTTTATTTTTTCATCAAATTTGTTCTATTTATTTATATTTTTTTATACTTTCTAATGCTGACGTTCTCTTTTGTGCATATCTTGTTTTGTCTCTTCGTTCGTTTCTAAACTCATAACTTAAAAGTTTGTTTATAAACTTTTGTAAGTATGAACTGTAAATTGCATATATGAAAACAATCTCGGAAAAATAAAGTATAAAATAAAGGATATACAAGACGTTGTTATGATACGTACACGAAACAAAGCAGCCTTTGACGACCATTTTCACACCACTTCCCCTCACCACTCAGCTTCTTTCCAGATGGCCATGTCGTTGTGAAATTATCCGTGTATTGGAATGATCAGATGAGATGAAGATGAACAATGAGAAGAGCCTTACTCGTTGGCTTGTTTTCCTCACTTCTGTTTCTCTTCTCGTGCACTGATTCGTTTAAGCTGAACAGCCAATTAGAGTGTATTTCTCTCACCAACGAGCGCCTCCGCCGATTCAACACGCTGTATTGGCCCAAAAACCTCCAACACGGGCAGACTAGAGTCGGCGAAATGGGACACACCGTAAAAACTAGATGCTCACCGACGGCCCCAAACTGTCCTACGCCTGACCATCGTCTTGGTGTGTCAGGACCTTTAAGAATACTTTTTTTCACGGACTAAATAGGTGCTCGCTGTGACGAGTAAACTGAACATGATGTGTAAAATCCAAGGAGTGCCCCTTTAACAATGCAGGAATTAACCAAATTACCACAATCCATACACATACTGTAGGTCTGGGGCCCCGGTGCAGTTGTCCCCTTTGCCCAGTTGGTAATCCAGCCTAATTGTTCTAGTTCTACAGTCTCATTATATTGTGACTACATTTGCACATGCAGTCAATTTTGGTTAAATGGTGCCCTTTAAATAAACATTTTTAAATATTTAAACAAATGTTTAAAGACTTTTTAAAAGACTGTTGAAACTTTCTGAGCAGTCAGTCTAAATAGGTGACAGCAGTTCAGCAAGAAGAGACATGTTTCCTGTCTCAGGATGGGGAAGTGATATTCTCACTGTGGTTAAGCAGTTCTGATCTTATTACAATACCAGACAGTATTATCTAGGCCAGGGGTCTCCAATCTTTCTTTCCTCTGAGAGCTAATTTGACAAAATTAAAGTGGCCGACAGCTACACATAGCGCCACCAAGTTGTACATCGCCAATAGCAGACATCATTTCTGTCTTACTTTCATGGTCCTTTAATAACGTTTCAGCCACCACAGTCATCGCTTCTATTACAATTCCTCCATAGGTGAAGGGCTTTTTGTTTCGTTAGGATGTGCGCCACTTTAATCGAAACCTCTGTTGCTGCGTTGGCCTTCTTCGTCAGTTTGGTAAACAGAAACTGTTGTCTTTTAAGCATTGTTTCCAGCTCCTTTCCCTTTCTCTACCTTTTATCGACTGACACACTCCCACCGCAAATGAGACACACATTTGTCATTACCCATTCCTCATTAAAATATTATATGTTTTGCTTTTTATTGGCCTGGCTATTTTCTGCGGTCATTGTCAAATCTGGTGTGCGCTTGCTGGTCTGCTAGCATCGCCTCATGTTAATGCGTCGCCAATGTCATGAAATTTGAAAGCAGCGCTGATAATCAGCAAATAATCATTTTGTGTCAGAAGGGGGTGCAATGTCTGTGAATTTGATTGGATAGAAATGTAAACCACTTTACAATGTGACAAATTTATGTCCATATTCTTTTAACCTTTAGTGAGCCACTCAGCTGCAGGTATGGCTCGCAAGCTACTTTTTGGAGACCCCTGATCTAGAGAGGGAAGAGTATCTGAAACTTAATATTAGAGGTGTACAATATGAATCAAATTCTCTATCATGGTGTATGTAATTTCATATCATGGTATCAATACATATCATAATGTAATATAGTAAATTTTCTGGAAAATCAACTGAGAAATTGTGACTAGATGAAATAATCAGACATGCTGTGTGAATGTCTTCATATGAACAGTCCTGCTCATTGATTTGCAACATTTCCCACAATGGCCTAATACACCCAGAAATATTAAACAGAGGTATCATGGCATAAACCATAGGGAAAAATCTCTGTTGTTTGACAAATGTATAGCGTCTATATCAGCTTTGCACCCAATGCTACTTAATGTGTATTATGATTCTAATGGAGGTGATACAGGGTCTGAAATTAGTACCTGCCACCCACCAAATGCGGATAAATTGTTGGCAGTGGAGAATTGGTTCCATTGTGAAGGTTCCAAGTTGTCATGCCTCTGTGACTATCAATTCCTCTTATTGATACTTTTGGACAGTTACGCATGCACAGTGACATAATACATACGCACAATGTTTCAGTTTGTATGGGACCGGAGCCACGGCGGAGAAAAAAAAAAAAACGCTCAATAGCGTGCAATAATAAACCTGAGTGGCGCAACCTATTTTGTTCCTTATAATGCCACATTGTGAACTACAAATCCATGTTGAAATCGGCCGGATGAGAGCAAGTTAACATTAGCTGTTAGCTGTTAGCAGCCGGTGGGCAGCACAGTCCTGCTTGGCTAAATAACGGAGCTAACAACTAACGTTAACAGAGGTTCCATTGAGTTACTTTGTGGTGCTCTATTCAGTAAAAATGAGTATTGGGAGAAGTTAAATTATATTATTATAGATTATATTGATGCCTTCAAATGTTATCTTGTAAAATGTAGTTTTTGGCAAGAAACTTGAATAAACCTAGTTGTTTGAAGGAGATGTTTTCACAGCAATATAAAATAGATAATAGAGAGGGACTTATGTCCTGTTTAACTTCCTAGACGAGCTCTAAGCAGCTAATAATACATAATTAAAACTACTGATGACAAAAATATTTTAATCAAAGCAAATATTTAAATAAAAATACAATAATTTATTTCCTAATCATTTTAATTGTGTTTTTATGCAAATAGATGACAATAACAAAGTACAGTACAGTGTACAGTATCCTCTCACCGCTGAAACACAGGGATCCCCCAGAAGCCACGGTGTAATTCGAACACTGTAATTTACCATGCATGAAATGTTTTTGTGAGAACTATATCAAACGTTGAATGACATCAGATCTAAAATGTTATTCCTTCATTTAGCACAGAGATTTCAAAAGTGGCAGATACGACTAAATAGTTGCCTGTCACAGTGGCAGGCAGTAAATAATAAACAAAATAATCCTACATTAATTCAAACTCTGAATGTCCACCCTATTGCTTTATTCCCCAGCCATATGCTTATATGCAATGCTATAGCAGTAACATCCCTCATAAATCTTAGTTTAGTAACCTTTCTCACCCAATAGCAGCAAGCTATTGACAGACTTGAAGAAAAGGTTTCCCGTCCTGTGGCCTGGGTCGCGTCAGAATAACTGCAGAATACTCCCCAGTGGTATTGATTTTGTACTGTATGTGCAAATGCGGATTTATAGCTGTGAAAGCCATGCTTATGGATGAGTGGCCATTCAGCACCTCCAGCCTCTTTAAGTGGAGATTCACCACTGCAAACTGAAGCTAACACACCGCAGCATTGACCCAGTCACAGCAGAGGAGTCCAGTCTGAGTGTTGGGAGGTGAATAAAAAGGAAAGTTATATATGAATGTAGGTCTGCTCTTTCACGAGATATCCCGGCATGCAATTTCGGCAAAGGCTTAGTCGCTTCCGTGCCCACACTCTCTAAAAAGTTAGTATCGCTTTTGGCTACAGTCAGTTTCTACCTTCACTGAGAGTAATATGTTGTATGTTCAATAATTCAAAAGTGAAATATGAATGATTTATTCACAACAGCGGGACGAGAGGGTAACCCTTTTCTGTAGTTCCTCAGACGTCTAAGAAAAGACAGTGCTAAAGGAATGGAGGAGCATGGTATGAGAGACAGAGTTAAATTTGCAGAACATAGCCCAGCTTAACTATGAGTGAACTTGTTGAAGATGGATGGGATGTAGGTCAAGAAAAAATATCACATAACTGCAGTAATGTAAACTTTTCCACCAAGGTTCAGACTAAAGAAAACACAGCGTAGGTGTGATCACACCCGTAAGCTTCTGCAGGGGATTTGAGGGAGTAAATCGCGCTAGCTGAGGCCTTTAGATGGCAGCAGGATTAGCCACAGCCTTCACATGCTTTCTGCCAACTGGTGTGTCAATGATGAGCCGAGTTCACACACTGCACCCACACCGACCCGCCCTCCACGTCTGTGAGGTCGGTCGGCGCGTAAGTTCGTCCCAGGGGAGACGGCGCTCGGTTAGTGCGACTGGGGAACATCCACCCGCAGCAGCAGACACAGATGACTTGACCTAGCTGACGCATCCTCAGGTAATGTGATGTGACGCCTGAGCTCCACTCTCCCAGGCTCTATTCACTTCCCACTTGTCGGCCACCTCGCTGAAATGCGGAGGATTGGACATCTCCTGCTAGGCCAGAGCGATCAGATCAAAGGCAGTTCATGCTCGTAAAGGAATGCTAAATCGGAACAGAAAGCGCGTTTTGGTCCTAAATAGGATGTTACACTGACTTCTTAAATCTTCTGATCACAGACGGTTTACAGAGAGTGGTACATCTTAGAGGGTTTAGAAACCACAAGAGACACAGTTAATGTTTCAAGCCACTGCAGCTGTTTCATACGGAGAAGACAAACCACTCTCATCTGTAACAATATTTAAATTTAAAATCCACATCCACCCACATCCTGTAAACAAGCACTTCTTCCAGAGCAAAACTGCTGTCAATGAAAACATTTCAGAGCGCCATTAAATAAAAAATGCCGGGAGAAGGCATTTGGCAAGTTAATCATTGATAAGTGCTGCTTGTACTATCAACCGCAGCTCAGCTTTCGTCCTGTTTGACTGTCTGTTTGACTTCTTTTACAGAAGCACATGAGGTGAAAGACAAATTGTGCGCTGATCATGTGTTCAGATAGGGTGGTGTGTGTGGAAATAGACCTGAAGGGGGTTGAGATGACTGAAGGTCACAGCGATGAGAGCAAAATGATGGCTGTGGCTTGTTGTTTGTCTCTTGACTTTGTGATTGTTCTTTACTTTTACCAGAGTATTGTCACTGAGAGTCATGAGGTGCACGGTCATTGCAAAGGTAGCCTATCTTGCAATTTATCTTGTATGGTGTAAGCAACCTTTATTTGAAGGCTATTCTTTCGTTCAATAGAAAAATAAATATATTTAGGTCTGGCTTGTGTAGCACTCACACCTTATGGAAGTTACCATATTTTGGAGATTTCAACTTGTTCAGGTTTCAAGTTCCTTGATGTATGCCAACCCGTTCTCACAACCAACTCGTCAAATATCGCCGTTTAGTAAGTGTCCCTCGTCACCCTTTAGCAACAGTATGTGACAAACCGGGCTTTCAACTAACTCCAATGTAAACACACCCACGGCGTTATTCGACGGTTGGACTTAGTGAGAGTCCGCAAAAGTCCACTAAGGGCGGGTGGGACGGGTGGTGAATGGGTCAAACGAACACAAGACTTTCAATCAGGAGACCAGTGTTTTTGTCCCGGGTGAAACTAAAAGTAACGTTGAATTATTTGTCATGTCAGTTTTTAGTCACGTGACTTGTCGGTATCGTCAGTCACATGAGTCGCTAGTCAGTGAAGTTAATGTCACCCACGACCGTTTTCTAACCCTACCTAAGTGGTTGTGCTGCCTAAACCTAACTTCTTGTGAAAACAGGATTTTATTAGGTAAGTTTATTTTGGAAGGACACTATTCATGTAACAAGTGTTTATTGACACGCCGTCCCTGGCCCGTCCAAAAGTATTGCAAGAGGGGTAGACCTACCCTGTGTGTCGGTCTCCGATGCCGAGGGGCACTGACCAAGCAGCGGTATTTGACGAGTTGGGAGTGAGAATCTGTTGGGGAATTGCAATGGATGAGAAGCTTGTTAACTTACACGATTACTGTGTTAGCATGTTAGCATAAGCTATATTTATAGTTATAGCAGTTGTTGAGATATTTCAGTCTGGACCGAAATGGTGGACCAGACCGTCCACCACTGCCATAGAGCCACGCCGCTAGCATGGCTAATGATAACCCTACACATGTTTTTTGCTGTGGCCGTTGGCGTAAAGTCATGTTGAATGACCCCCCCCCCCCCCTTCCCTCTACTGCCCCTAGTAGCTCTGTGGAGCGCTTTGGAGGGACACTCCAATATGAGGGCACTCCAAAGTGAGGGGAAGGGTTAATGGAGAGAACTGAGACAAAGCCTTATGCAGAGAGGCTGGCCCTTGCCCTTACGAAGGACTTGGTTAGAATGTATGGTAGAGAAAAGTAATATTTGAAACTGCTATGTGTTTAAACAGCACAGAGATTCATGCTTCGCTGACACATGGTCTGTGATTTGATTTATCTTGTTGATTTATTGGTTGTCTCTGTAGGGAGCCACTTAAATCAAATTTGCCTACGCAACTAATCAGTGAGCTCTTGAACCAGATCCAGCATCATATTTGAATAGTAGTAGTGGTATTGATGGATCAAAGTCGAAAATGAAAATATCCAGCTGAAGTGCTTCCACAAATGAAAATTGGGTTATGAAGGGGGTTGTTTTGGGCCGTTCTGCTGATTTTTTTAATGATTAGCATGTTCCTTCTTTCTGGTAAAGAACATCAGACCCCAATTTGATGTCTGTTTTAATTCCTTAAACTGAGATTATATATAGTTATCAATGTTTCAGCCAATTAAGACTGTTGTCAGGCTATTAGATAGGCGTTATCCATCGCTATAAGCACAATAGATTTGGGTCAATAGGGGCCTACTACACCCAAACTAGGTTTACATTCATCTATTCACATTGTAGATCACCGAACTAAGGTATAAAAGAAGACAACAGAAACCTCTAGCGTCAAGTGACAGGAACAGAAGCGAAGGTGAGGCGCTGTGGTATAGACAGTGTGAGACTACATATAGGGTGGAGGTTGGGAAGGATAGATGGGAATCTAGGAGACCGGGATTTGCATCCTGTGTGAAACCAACAACGTGTGGTTGTCTTTCTGTTCATAAGCGTTAAGTTTCACTTTCACTTTTGAAATATAGCTATTTTACGCCAAAATACAATGTTTTCCCCTAAACTTAACTAAGTGGTTTTGTTGCCTAAACCTAAAGAAGCCTTTTTGTTTGTGTTCAATTAATGTTTCATTCAGTTTTACGTGTTAGAACGTGTTGCTTTTAAGTTTCTCATTCACTTTTACAAGGTAGTAGGAGTACTAATGACCCACATCTTCATGAAAACTGTTAGAAACCCTTGTTTCCTGAAAAGCTTGGGGTACCCAACTTTCCTACATCAGCAGCAGTATGGGTATGTTGGACTTTCCTGTGCAATTAGAGGATGATGGATTAGTAAGCATTCCACAGATAGAGATCTGAGTTTTATTTTGCCATTCCCAGTCTGTCACCCTATTTACCCAGCAATCTCCAGTGACAGGAAGAAGAAAAGGGCAAAGTACTGAGTGACTTTAGTGTGGCATAAATCATGCTTTGCGTTTGGCATAACAAAGGTGGGGTCCATTATTCATCAAGATTGAACAAAGGGCCAACGAGCATTTACCAAGCAGTGAGATAATGGGTTTCCTGTTGATGGAGCTGAGAGGCTGCAAACCCACAAACACACCATGCTGTGGTTTGCAGATAATATGTTTTGAGCATTAAGCATATTGCTGCTGTTGCAGAATAACTATACAACTCAAGTTTTGCATCTAGTTCATCTGTGCACGTGAACTGAATATTTATAATGTTCATTAAATCGGGCATGAATGCTCCTACACACAATTACTGAGGAGTTAAATGGATAGTTTGGATGTTTTGAAGTGGGGTTGTATGAGGTACTTATCCATAGTAAGTGTATTACCTACAGTAGGTGACTGTCGGCACGCCAACAGCTTGAAGAAGCAGACAGGAGTTTGCACGGAAGCAAAGCAATGTACTGCTGTGAACGGGGGCAGCAGCAAAACATATTTTAACTGCTTAAAAGAAAGGTTCACCTAAAAAAATCTGTTTAAGTGTATGCTATATTTAGAATATTTTCACCGGTTTACCTTGCCGTGAGACAGCCATTTCCGATGAGGAACTGAAGCCGTTGTATCCATCCATGCTCTTACCAAAGCCACTAGACTCCACTGAAAAAAACTGTAATTTACCCCTCAGAACACAGGGGTCGCTGGTCTATCGCTTCCTGTATTGGTTAGTTTGTTTGTGCTATTGTGTGACTTTGGTGAATCCGAACCAACGAAAGGCGCACACTAACACAAACAAACTTACCGGTTGAGGCAGCGGTAGGCCAGCAAATCCTGTATTCTGTGATGTGAAATTACTGTTTTTTTCTATGGAGTCTTGTGGCTTTGGTGAGCGCATAAAACAGCTTCAGTTCCTGTCGAAACATAGACTGTATAGCTGTCTTACAGCAAGGAAAACCGGCGAAAATATTCTAAATATAGCATACATTTAAACTGATATAGATTTTTTTTTAGGTGGGCCTTTCTTTTGGGTAGCTAAAATATGTTTTGCTGCTGCCCCCGTCCACAACAGTACATTGCTTTGCTTCTGTACTGGTACTCGTCTCTGCTTCTCCAAACTGGGGGCGTACCGACAGTTATCTACTCTAGGTAGACAATGACAATGGATGAGCACCTCATACAACCACGCTTCAAAACTATCCCTTTAACTTGACCAATCTTGTGCATCCATCGTGTATTTATGTTCAGAGGGAGCATAAAGTATAAGTGTCTCTATTTGAGCATGTACTGTAATGCTGCCAAAAGCGACAACTCATAAAAGCAATCCCTTTAGACATGCAGACATAATTAATTGCCTCATATTTCTCTCACTGACACACCACTCTTCGTATATGTTCACTGCTGTGCATCAATCTATTGTATCTGTCAAATAATCCTAAACTCATTATCCAAGAGTATTGTATGATGGAAATGTTTATTGAATGTAATTCAATGTGACTTTATAGCTGAAATTCGTCCTCTTACTCAGGTCGGGTAGATGCTGAGAAGTTAGTGATCTAACCCCCAGCACTGAACAGAGTTTGTATTCCAGCTGTGAAATTTGAGTTATGGCAACCCATCACTGCCAAACTGCCCTTGAGCAAGACACTGAATCCGAGAACTGACCACAAACTGGGTCATCCCACTGTAGGCAGCCCTGCACTCTTTTAAATGCCTGTGAGTGTGTATGCGACATACAACACAAGCAACATCAAATATAATCCAGTGCATTAACAGTTGAGATTGAACGTTCATTCTCAACAGCAGTTGACCGAAACAATCTCACCACAAGGTTGTTTTTGAGCTTTCACACTTGAAGTGCTCAGAAAAATGGAAATCTGAACATCTACAGCTCAACTGAGCAAACTGGGCTGATTATGAAGCTCCTAGATGTACTAATGGACCTTGTGATGGGACAGTTTTGTTAATTGTAGCAGTATCTTTGAACCACTTGCACACATAATGGCCATTAAAACACAGAGAACTCCCAGACTGGACAACAGTGTGGTAGCAACTTATCAATCACAAGGTAGCCATGCCCTGAAGCATCCCCTGCTTTATGGTCTATTTGACTCTAAATGGGACCATAATTTACTAAATGAACATCATGCCAGTTTGAAGAATACTTGAAACTAGCAATTGAGACCATAAACTCATGTTTACAATGTTTACTGAGGTAATAAATCAAGTGAGAAGTAGGCTCATTTTCTAATAGACTTCTATACAATCTGAGTTCTTTATGCAACCAGAAGAGTCGCCCCATTTGCATTCTTAGAAAGAATGCAAGTTTAAGACACTGGTTGGCTTCACTTTTAAGACCCAGAAGTTTCCCACTAGAGCCAACTGTCTCTAGATATAGAGCTTCAAAGCTTGACAACACATTGGCATACAGTACTGGATGTTATAGGCCACTTACATTATTCAATTTAGAAAGACTCTTTAATGTAACTTCTCATTGTTTCACTTTTGCATTAAATGCTGATGTTGTGGCCCACCATCATTCAATATGGAGCTAATGATTTAGTTGGAACACATGGATGACTTTGGTGTCAGTCTCCCAACAGAAGGCATTTGGCAAGTTAATCATTGATAAGCGCTGCTTGTACTATGTATCAACCACAGCTCAGTTTCTGTCCTGTTTGTTTGTCCTGTCTTTTTGACTTACAGAAGCACATGAAGAGAGAGACGAATTATCGGCTGATCATGTGGTCAGATAGGGTGGTGTGTGTGGGAATGGGCCTGAAGGAGGTTGAGTTGACTGAGAACAGAAAGTCGAAGGGAGGAGAGCAAAATGATGGTTTGCTGTTTGTCTCCTGACATTGTGACTGTTCTTTACTTTTATCAGAGTACTGTCACCAAGACTGTTCACTTGAGAGTTGGAGCTATTTATCTTGTGCTGTAAGCAATCATTATTTTAAGGCTTGTTGTTGGTTCATTAGAAAAACAAATATATTTAGTTCTGGCTTGTTGTCAAATCTATCCAGTATGGGTCCATCTTGGTATGCTGCACTCACACCCTATGGAAGTGACCATATTTTGCAGATTTCAACTTGTTCAGGTTTCAAGTTTCTTGTTATGTGCAAATAGGATGCAGTGCATTGCAATGGATGAGAGGCTTGTGCTCCGTCTACCTACTGATGACACGTGAAATGAAAAGAACAAGAAAGAAAATACATTACCAACAACATATACAGTACTGCATAATGTTTCTGCATCCAAGTGTTGAGGACAAGGGATGTATCATATCTTAAAAAAAAAAAAAAATCAATGAGTGGTTCATGACAGCTCAAGTCAATCATTCAAGCTAACTAAAGCCTAATTATAGAGAACATGGTCAGCATTCATTCAAAATGTAAATTACACTCTTTATCACTGTCTTGAGTTGTCGAATGGCATAAACGCTTGCATGTCATGACAAAAATATTAGCCATCCCTACCTCCCACAAGACACATTTAATAAGTCATCAACAATTTTGATCCTACTAGTTTACAGATGATTGATAACAGATATGGTGAAGTGCCTTACGACCATAGAGTGGTGCCGGAATGAAGTATTTTTGAAAAGCCAATGGGATTTTTCCATTGGGTTTTGGATTATTGCAGAAACTCTGTGGCAAACAAACGTTGATGATACTCGCATGTTCTGTTCAGCAAGATAGCCTAAATGAACACCACTTTTACGATTTTTGAAGAGTGAATGTAATCGGCAGAAGTAAAAAGCCAATGTTAGGCTATAAATGAACTACACCACGGTTGCATGAGCATGATGACACCCAGCTTGAAACCGGGACGTCTGGTCACCGTACACTAACCATAAACACATATAGCTGAGGCTGATGGGAATGTTCTGAGAAAAGTCAGGGGATCATTAAAGTCATTGGGATAGTGTCTGTGGATCTTGAATGTCTTTATGGATTTTGTGCCAGTCCATCAAGTAGATGTCGAGATATTTCTCTGGATAAGTGAGATTTTTGACCTGCTGGTGGTGCTAGAGGAAAAGTCAGGGGGTCACCAAAGTCTGTAGGGTTAATTCTCTGTGGACCATGCATGCCTGTACAAAATATCATCCAACAGCTGTTGAGATATTTCAGTCTGGACCAAAGTGTCGGAACGACCGACATTGCCATCCCTAGAGCCACGCAGCTACTGTAGCATAGCTAAAAATATTAGCTTGCTAGCTCAGAACCATTTGCCAGCGTTGGTGTGCCTGTGTCTGTGAGGATGCACACAGAGGAGCAGCCCCAGTGAGACAAGAGAGCGTACTATAT
Organism: Sebastiscus albofasciatus; assembly: GCA_916701655.1. Lineage (NCBI taxonomy): Eukaryota > Metazoa > Chordata > Actinopteri > Perciformes > Sebastidae > Sebastiscus > Sebastiscus albofasciatus. Next base: position 76,865 of record CAKAOI010027079.1, read on the forward strand.
TTACTTTGCTCTAGGCCGCTGCAAAGTTCAAAACTGTGTGTGTAAATTTGAGACACCTCTTAAGGTGCTTTTCTTCAGCTCAACTGATCAAGCTTAATGCTCAACATAATGTAGTGTGTGTGAATAGTAGTGCAGCCAATGATCTGGCCGGCACAGAGGGATGATTTTAGTGTCACTTAGAGTCTAGACTCTCAGATGAATGATTTTATGATTTTAAGCCAATAGGCTCTAATGACATTTAGTCCTAACTATAGGCTACTGTAGCTTTTAAGAATCATACACCTTCATTTCTTTTGTTCACATAAAGCTCACTGCACTGTTTAGCATTATGACATGACTGTTTCTAACCCATCATTACGTGCACTGCTTTGGCAACACAACCGTGACCTTTATTTCACCGGATCTGTATTATCAGTATTATTACCTTGTTGTCACAGCTGTGCTTGCTCACCCATAATGGTATTTTGTTTGTCTTTCAAATTAGCCTGCGTGAAGATGTATCCTGGAAATGTACAAATGCGATACTGTACATCATCTACTGTAAATGTGCTTCGCCAGTAAAAAGAGGCTTAATAACCTAGCGTAATTTTCTCCCTCTCGTTGCTCATAGCCGGCGAGATAAACAGCAGTAAAACTGCTCTTGTAATGAATATTCCTGTCGTCAGCCATAGTTTTGTCTGGTTAGTGCACACTGTGCTCAGACAGGAACATAGATTCCACCTCCATATCTTATGCTCTGATGCATGTCATCTGGTGCAGAATCAAATTATATTCAATTTCTTCTCCTGGAAAACATTAATATCAGTCTTGCTGATGTAAGCAGTAAAGCTGCTATTGTACATTTCTGCTTGAGTTATTACCTCTGGTATAGCTGAACATACTGTATTCCCTTTGTGCACTTTTCTCATTTGTTTTATCTAAATGTTTCTTTATAGAATACTACTCAATTGTTTGATTTATAGTTTGCATGTTTGCCATGAAAGACTGAAGGCATACTGGGGATCCAATTAATCATTTAGAAGATGGCCTCAAATCTCCTGTGTTGTACTGTTCAGGTTGAGAATTGGGGAACACACAAATGCAGAAATCTACATTAAGTCATCAATGAGCAACTTTTCTTTAACTCACATGAAATTATTGACACTTGCACATCCTGGTAAAAGAGAACACCTGTACATATCTGCTATGTTGATGATGTTAGATGACTATTGACATGTTTGCCAACCCTCCCGATTTTCCCAGGAGACTTCTGTTTTTGTTTTTGCCCTCTCCTGGTTTCCTCCCGGGGTCACAATTGTCCCGTATTTCTCCCGAATTATGGCAAATTGTCACACTTTTTTTTCCTTTTCATTATCTCAACCTGTTTTTGGCACTGTACAGCGTGTAAACGCCCTACTGTTTCCACCTGGACGACAATAGGGCTACACCAAATGTTGTTTCCTGGTGGAAGAGAGCAGTCTATGCTTGCGTCACAGCGCAGTTTGAGCTGCGCTCGCCACGCTGTGATGTGCGCTGGGTTCAACGCACATCACAGCATGCATTTACTGTTGCCGCGGATGGTTCTACTTAATGAAACGCCTGGTGAGTTTCATACTGGTGCCAAAGGATGCCTTGTGCGGTGCTACCGAACGTCGATGGCTGTGACAAAGCCATGGTATTTCTGGGAATGAGAATTTGATTTGGGTTTTTGGTCTGTTTGCCATTGTGTTTGCCTTGTGTGTTTTTCATATAAAATGGATATGTGAGATATGAAATTGAAATATGATTTATTCTCTACAAAGTTTCCTAAGAGATAAACAACACGTTTAACCTTGAGTTGTAATGTATCAGAACTACACGACAGAGACTCATATTTTCTATGCGTGCGCACAAGATGAATTCTAGGGATAATAATGCATTCATAAAAATACCATCCAGCCAGAACACAGGTATCTGTAGCATCCTCTTGCTCTTTGCTGAGTTTTTAAATATCTGTGATATTTTCATGTCCCAAAAATAAAAGGTCAGCAGGAGAATACGAGGTGTAGAAAAAGCACGGTCTGCAACATTTGTCTTCATGTTACATGGTGGTGTCTAGTGACTCAGGAACAAGTTGGATACAACTCCTCCTCACTGTCCTTTCCCATTTGCAGAGCCACAAAATGATGACATATAATGGGCCGCACAGCTACTTCAGCTACACTAACTGCTGGCTAGATGCCAAATTGGAAGAAAGTGAGTCGGCTCAAAAAGGAGCTGCCTGTGGTATCCTTGGTAACTAAAATTGTTCAACATTTTTTTTTCTGAAAGGTCAGGAGTAAAATGGGAGGAAGTGGAGAATTAGATTCCTCCCCCGCATCTGAGACTTCCTCTAAGCTTATTTAATTTTCGAGGTGTCCTTTGAGAGAGCGAGTGCACTCGGTGACAGAACCAAAGGGAAGGTGACTATGATGGAGGGGCTCTTCACATTCACTCTCTCACATCATCATGACAGGAAAAAGAGAGGAAGATGGACTCGCTGGCACAGACTTATTCACCTTAACAGACTTGAGTCATTGTATAATAATGAGGAGAGAGTTAGCACACTCATCAATATTTGAGTGAGCGTTTTGGGATCTCACTAAATGAGTTTGCAGATTCGGGGCCGACCACAGTAAATGTACATTTTTGTGGGCAGTAATAGCACTTCGAATGCCATATTACACGCACATTAAGCAGAGCATATTCCACTGAGACGGTGGCATGCATGTACATGCACAAAATTAATTTTCCCGGTAGAAAGAGATGTCTTTAGAGGCTTTGTACAGTTGCTGCCTCACAAATCTGGTCACCATGGCTGCAGCGATAATGGAAAGCCATTAAAGAATTGACAGGGAGCAAAAAAAATGGCTAAATGCAACAACAAGTGGGCAAGAATCCATTCAGAAAGTGAATGGTGTGACGAGGCAGACACAAAAAACTGTGTTCTTAACTCATCACATACGGAAAAACATTCAGAAAAGACCGCATGCTTCCCCACCCAAAAGACCAGAGACACAAGGTACGATGAAAAGATTTTGAGCTTCCTAACAGCGCTGATCAAAAAAATAAAGCATCTTTGTTGTTTATGCATATGTAAATTTGGTGTTAACCTCATTATTTTGCTCACGTAACAGTTATTTATAGGTGTGGCCATGAAAATTAAGGTTGTGACCAATTTGCTTCTGCTCCAGAATATTAACTACAAGAAACAATAAGATGTATGAGAGGGAGAGATCATGGTCTTGGTAAACACAGACGGGGATCAGGATGCAATCCCCGGTCTCTGTAGTATCAAAGTCCTTCACTTTGAATGCTCAGCACGGTAGATAAATGTAGAGATTTTTTCACTAAAATGTAATCACAACGTAAGTGGGACAATTTCGTAATACATAACAACGCAGTCTAGCGGTGGTTCGCGAAATAATCACAAAATGTAATCTATTTGATTTGTGTACATAGACAAATTTCCCTTTTGTTCCACGACACTCAGCACGACTTTTAACCACATATTTTTCTTGCGTTTTCTTACGAATGTCTGGCAACACGTGACGCACGTGTCAATTTCCCTTCCAGTCTTTTCAAAATAAAACTTAGTTAGGTTTAGGAAAAGATCGACTTGGTTAGGCTTAGGCAACAAAACTACATAGTTAGCTTAAGGAAAAGATTGCAGTGTGAGTTAAATCTACTCCGCTGTCTATACTTAACAGTTCACATTTACATATGAATTGATTTAGTGCTGACATCACGGAAAAAAATTTAAATTTGTGTCTATGTATGCGAATCAAAACATTACATTTTGTGACTATTTCACAAACTGCTGTGCAACTGGGCTGTATATATTGATTTGATTTTTATTTATTTATTTGATTTTATTATTATTGTGTCATGCATAAACAATATGCGCAGCCCAAACAGGCTTACAAGACAGCATTACTTAGAACATAAATAAAAGACAAACGCATAAACCAGAGTAGCAGTATACATTACAAATAATACTACACAAATAAGCCATCCTGACGTGTTTTTTTTCAAACTCGAGAAACAAAAGTAGCCAACTTATAAGCATTAAAATTATATATAGCTGTTCCATTTTGTCATCATCCGAGCACCAAAACATTTCTGGAATTTGAACCGACATTTCATTTAAAATAGAAGTTATTAACTATAGTATGGACAATACAAAAGGAAATGTGATTCATTTTCAAATTCTTCTAACTCGCATACTTCGCACAACCTGTTGTCTTCCTGGATGTTTTTAAATACTTCAAGGGCCAGAAGAAGGATTCCTGTTCTTATCTGTGCAACTGAACTTGACTCCTTGATAAGATTGCTATAACATAAGATTCAGTGCCATAATTGTGCTTGATTTGAATATATGTTTGTAATTTTGGTTTTCACAATATATCTTCCAACCAATTTTCTTCAAATCTAGCAATATAAATGTAACTTCTAGGAGACAGGGTTGTCCAGAGAAACAACAAATACTTGATGACTTGGAGTATCATTCACACTTTAAACATAATGATAAAATGATTAGCATACACATATGATATAAATATATGTATATAAAGGTGATTACAAAGTAACCCAAGGGAAAATATTTTAACACACTAAAATGTGGCAGAGTTTTATCTCATGTTCTCATTTAACCAATGAAAGCCTTGGCCTATAGTTGTCTAACCAAACATTTTACAGCATATAACCCTAACTTTTAGACAAAAACGTTTGCGTGATGATGTACTGTGTACTTCAGAAAATATAGTTGGATGACTCTGTTAGATTCATTTTGTTCAACCATGGATCACAGATAAAGAGATATGTATGAGTGCTTTTGAAGTATCTTGAGGACTGGAAGAGCTGAGAGAAGCTCTCCGAGGCTGCCATTATCAGAATGAAGAGGTTGTAAAAACACCGTGAAAGATCAGGGACGGATGATGTTGTCAGAGTCCGGTGGGACAGGGAGTCCGAAGAGTGAGCCGCAAAGAGAGAGGAGAACGTTAAATAATGTGTGTGATGGGAAATGTGTTCCTTCCCTTAAACCTGAGATGAACATATTTATTCAGCTTTGCAATATTGTACACACACAAACACACAAACACACACACGCACACAGACAGACAGATAGACAGATAGACAGGTAGCAGAACAGGTACTGGCCAGTAAAGAGCAGCTAGCAGCAGCAATAAGAGAGTAAGCAAGAACGTGAGCAAGAAAGTTCATTCCTGACCTTAAAAACAGTATTTAAAAAAAAAAAATGACATAAAGAAAAGATATATCAGTGTTGGGTGGTGGTGAAGAGCAGTTTGATATCTGGAGCTGGCAGTTGAAATAGATCTCTAAAATCTAACCTTGACTAAAAGATGTTTCACTTAAAGGTGTTTCACCCGTTTCTGGTCTTAATGTAAAGCCAAGCCAACCGGCTGCTAGCTATACAGCTTCGTATTTAACGTTCAGACACGAGCACGTTATCAATCCTCTCATCTAACTCTTGACAAGAAAGTGAATAAGCACATTTCCTAAAATGTTGAACTATCCCTTTCATGAAACTTTGCACACAGCCTAATCAGTGTTTTTTTTTTTGCATAGTCCAGTTTGTGGAGGAAGAACACATTCATTCAGTGATGACGTGCACTGATGATGATTTGATGTTGAAAACATCAGGTTTCTAATGTGCTGCCATAAAGAAACAACTGAAGAAGCACTTGAATGTTCCATTAGTGTGTGTTTACATATGTGTTTTTTTTCCCATGATGCACCTTTTTGCCTCAGGCCCTGTATACACATATATGGATATTTTTAGAAACAGATATTTTCCCCTCCGTTTGAAAAAAAAGAAAATCTGTCCACACAACCTCCATTTTACAAAATATCTTCCTCCACACTCGAACGCTCGCTGTAATATTTACATGTCACCACAAGTGAGATCACAAGTTAAGGGTCAAGGAAATTTGTTACCACCCGTCTCTCTCCTTTTCCTTCAGCTTCAATACAATCAGTTCAATAACAAGTTATTGTTGGTGGGGGGCTGGGATTCCTGGTCGAACTGCATGATTGTCATCACTCTGCTGTCCTCAACTGTCTCTTTACATGCATAAATGAGGAAAGGGAGGTCATTCCGATTTTTGTCCATCGCCCTTCTGAGTGCTCCAAACTTCGCTTTCAATCGGCCAAAAGCACATTCAATTACCATTCGGGCTCCACATGTTTAATGTGTTCCTGCTTTGGCCTTCTGTAACTGGAACATTTTCATTTGTAAAGTAGTAATTAGTCTGTGTAGTGCTAACAAAACATACAAAAGACGGTAGTTCGCCATCTTTGTTATTGTTTCTGGCGCATGCTCATTATACAAAGCAACAATGGGCATGCGCTAAATGAGGAGACGACGTCATCGTTTCCCAAACGCTCCGTTTTACACATCCACACAGATACAAAGCAACCGGAGTTTTTAAAAATCTGCACCTCAGAAGGCGTTTTCAAAAATATTTTGAACAAGAGGCCAAAATGTAGAGCACAATATCTGTTTATAAAAGATCTGTAAACGTGTAGATAGGGCCTTACAGTGCAGTCGGCAGCATTTTCATTGGAGGATCATGTTTGTGCACAAATCCTGTCAACAATCTGCAATTCCGAGTGTGTGCATATTTCATAAACCTGAGTTGTTGTTGCATTTGTTCTTTGTTCTTTCATTTGTTCATAAGGTGCTATTTCTCCACCAACAGCCAGTAGATGCAGGATGATGGGGCATTAAAGGGGCCAATATCCCGGTCGGATGGTCTAACAGTAGCCGTATTTCTTTTCAAGACAATTTTAAGCGAACTTTTGAAATGTCACAAAATAAAAAGAAATGCGAATTAGGCGCATTTCCATCAACTGGTTTGGAGCGAATAAACACGTCTACAGCGTTTGTTTGGTCAGAAGTTGCTATAGGTTACGCATGGCTGTAATACACCAGTAAACAGAGTAGAAGGAGTAGAGTCGGCTTGGTCATCTAACCTTCTATGAGAGAAAACTGCAGAAAGGTTTTCAGGAATTTGTTACAATTGGTTTTAATAGTTCTTTCATGTCAGCTAGTATTGGTCATCTTTCATGCTGTCTGGAGAAGAAGACAAGCATTTACACGCTATGGGAATATTTGGGAAGACAGCAGAAACAGTTGATCAGTCATGTGAGTTAAGTGTTCGCTTTGTCAGAATTTATTCTGCAAATGTTGCTGTTTCCATACAGCTTTTCTAATGCGATACTTCAAAATGCGAACTAAAATATGTGAATGGAAACACGGCTAATGTCTGAAACTCATGCACCAAAAAACGTAGAAGACTTCTGAAGAGGAGCTTGTGCTCTAAACGTCACTTACCAAGATGTGCCAATAATTTGCACTTAAAGGGAGCTGCGGTGTGCGGACCTTCTTCTACGTTTTTCATTGCTGTCTTCTACTGGTCAAGCACCGGCTTGCTACGGTTTTGGATGTGCGCTACCACTTTACATTGTTTGTAACTCATGCACCCCCGACACACCTTTCCGATGCTGGAATTGGGGGGCTGCACTTGACAATTTTTGTAACTTTACGAGACGGACAATCATGCCCACTTCAGGCAGAGAACGGCCAGGGGAGCGGAAGTGAGACAGTAATCAATTTTCTTCTATACAAACAAGTGTCACACTACAAGTGCCTCCCACAAAAGATTCCTAATTGAATGATTATGATTGTGTCTCGCTATCCTGGCAGGCTTTTCAAACCTCTTTTGTTACACGACATGTTAAATGAACCAGTTTATTTTGAGTATAACCTATTGTTAGTTAAGTCACCTTGCTGTGCTTTTCCATGGAGTGTTTAACTGAACTACCTGATATTGTGTTGCTGAGTTTATGTGTAGCTTTAAAGTTTCTATATCTCTTCTATTCTATGACCCAATTCTGTAGAGCCTGTAGAGTATTTGCTTTGTTTTCCAAGGACACTCTGCTCCGATAGGGATGGACACGCTGCCTGTTGGAAGGGGAATCCATTTATCACCGTGGCACTAATAGCTGCCCATCATCTCTATTGCCGTGAGAGCCAGTAAACACCCGATAGGGACAGGTGGTGTGCTGCGCGGCGGAGGCCATAAAATATCCACGGCGCTGCTTTACAACAATTAGGAGGAAGTAAAGCAGACATCATAAAGGCGTCAGGACTTAAAGTCAGAGGAAAGGAGGCATTGTTTCTAGGTGTGTCTTTCAAGTAACCGCAATGATTCTGCGAATAGTTCACCATTAAGAAAAGCTTACGACTTACAACATAATGAAGAGCATAAAGTAAAGCATGATCGTTTTTAAAGGGTAGTCAGGTGTGGCATCTGTGGGTGATTGAAAAGCAGTCCACAGGTGGCATAGGATTATAGATCAGTTTGGGTCAGACATGCCCCTCAAGGTAGTCGCTGTTAGGAGCCCTTATAGGACAATACAGCAGGGGTGAAAGTAGGCTGGCCTCCTGCGTACTCGCTTGCAGGGTCTGACTGCGTTCCTCATGCAGACAAACGCTTTGAGAGTAATCTCCTGCGCTATACCTGGCAACCATGGAAACGGCATCTGTGCACAACTGTAGGCTATGTATCCCTGTCGGTACAACTGTGTGGTTTATGAAATATCCCTAATCACAGGTTAGTTATTTATGAGTTAGTAAGTTATTTTGTTGCCTAAACAACAAGGTGTTAAATGACATGCGTAAAAAGCGTTTCACAACATTAAGCTTAGGCTTAACGTTGCTTTTTTTTGTGTTCTCATGACACGCGGAATGTGCTTAAAATCTTGTGCTATTTATACGCCTTCCCATGAGACCAGGTTGGACATTGCTATCCCATTCATTCAGGTATCCTGGCTACAAATACTTATGCTGAGTGCTTCAGTAACACCATTACCAGAATGAATGAAACCCTAACTGTGCGTATATCAGCCCATACAGCGTTGTGCCTCCCTGTTGCCCTGGCACTAATGTAATGCAGGAGTAATTAAAGAGTAATTAGGTGATTAGCAGATATCTCCAAGGCTAGACATCTCTAGGGGTAAGTGGGAACATAAAGATAAGTGGGAAAATTTGTAGTTTTTGTAATATGGGAGAACTGACCTTTTATCATATCGAGTTAATGTCTTATTTCATCAAAAAGATGTGTTGAGCATAGAATAAGCCCTTAGACATCATAAAGATTACACAGTTTTGACCTACACACTCTATGGAAAACATTTCTTTTGTCTTAGGCGAGCATCTTCTTTTACATGTCAGCTAAAAGAAGTGCCAACACTTGTTCACAGGCTGTTTGACACCAGTCTGACCTGAGCTGGCAGTCCTGTGGCTGGAGGTAACTGAGGGATGAAGTGTGTCTGTCCAGGGATGACTCAGTTTGTCTTATGTAAGAGTCTAAATGAGATTTAAAAAAAGACTGCCGCTGCTATTTTACTCACTCATTCAACCTTAACCTGAGCAGAAGTCAGAGAACAAAACAGAACCTGACCTAAACCAGTGCAAGTTTGTTTGATCTAAAAAGAGTACGGCAGGATTCTGTGTAAAGTATGAAACAGATGGGATTACTCCTTTGCTTTCTTGTTGAGGAGGAAATGTACAGCTCCGCTCATGTTGTGCAGCGCGCTCTGTGAGAGAAGCAGCTCAATTTCTGTCTTTCGGAGATTCCTCAAATAGAATAGCAGAGCTGAAGCATTCCTTGAGGACTGGGGTTGTTGTTTCATGTCGAGAAATCCCAGAACTCTCACTAAACAGATATGATCCTCTTCAGTCGGGGGGCAGCTCAGAATAAATACTCGGTGATGATACTTTTGTTGAAATGAACACGGTTTGATGTTTGTTGTCATTTATCTTTTACCTAAAGAGATACCTTATTGGTGTATTCCAGGTGGTATTATTAGAAAACTGTACACCAAAAATCAATAAGAAAAAAAGATTTTCTTTGAAATATTTTGCAGCAACAGCATTTTACCCTTGTCACTTTTCACTTTATCTTTATATACTTT